>JAANSO010001993.1:0-14788 GCA_036507315.1 Lepidocyrtus fimetarius | reverse complement strand
TGAAACTAGTGTAAAAAATTGAAAAATTATTGAATAGTTCAAATGCATATTATAGTAATGCATACACAATTTTATTATTCATACAAATGGCAAAAGTTCAACAAATAATGCGAGTACATTTGACCCATCTATCATGTCCTCCTCTTCATCAATTTTATATGTTCCTGGGCATTTCAGAATAACCTGGATGTAATAAATGTACTAGTGAAAATTAAAATGATTCTGTTGCAGGAGTAAGTTTTGCTCAGTTTTAGCTAAATATATGGTTTCATTTTGAAGATATCGGTGATCACATGATGTGATGGCGATTATTATGCAAATTTTTGCAGTATTGCTTGATAGGCGACTTTTGACTTCTTTAAAGTTTAAAAAATTGCTATTATTTTTGTGTATTTATGTCTCGCTTTTCACTCCTAATTACTATGCTAGACCAAACCCGATGATGAATAAATTGGCAGCAAAAAATATATTTTAAGTTGGGAAAATCTTCCTTGGTGCAAGAACTGGATTTTCTAAGAGCTAAATAAAGAATTCTCATATTGCCCCGATTTAATCCAGATTCGCAAACTCGGTCGGTTTTCTTTGTGCAGGAGAAAGATTAAAATGCTTAATGCAAATTTCAGATCCCCTCGCACTTGCCCGGAGTCTTCTACTACCCGTTAAAAATGATCTTATCATATAGTTTTTAAATACTGAAATAGAGAGTTGGGTTGTTGCAAACAAGATCTATTTTACTCTTGTTTAGCGAAATTAAAAATGCATTTTTTCCAATCACAGATCCAGTTTTTATATATTTTTATTGAGAGTTTTAGCCTCTGCCATGCCACATGTTTACCACAAACAAAATCAATTTATCAAGAAGAGATCCAACTTCTAGAGAAAAAAAGATTAGCCAGGGAGCGAGAAGGCGAAGGACAAAAGGCAAGCCAACAATAGTTCAATAAACCGTGTGTGTCTTTAATTCAAATTGGTTTAAGATCCAGCAACAGCAACTCATTTAAATCAGAAAAAATCAAAGCAGAATTTTTATAATCGGTGATGAACGACGTGATGTGATGAAAATCTTCAAGTCTTTTTTCAAGCTTCTGTGAATATCTTTGATCTGAATTTTATTTAGTATTTGCCATCATCATTACCATTATTAAAATCGAAATGCCTCAAGTGCAAAACAAAATATTATTATATTTGCTTACAACTACGACCTGTTTCTCTTTACCTCTTCTCCAATTTCATACATTTTCTCTTCGTGATTTTATCCGAGTTTAGAAATGCAAACTGCACCCGTAGCATCCCCCTTTATATTTCCTCTAAACTGTGAATAATTTCAGCAGACAGACAGAAGCTGTTGACAAGACTAAGCGTACATAATTCTGCTACTCCGCCCGCTCAACTCTTTTATTTATCCATCCCCCTTATTAACTATGCAAATTTTTATTATTATTTGAGATTGTAGCCATTTTACTCACACAGAAGTTGATTTTTTAAGTTGGTTTAATTTCGTTTTATTTTCTGGTTGCTCTATTGTTCTCGCTTTAATATATTATACGGCGCTGGAGCTACTGTTTTAACAGTGCTGCTACTAAAATGTAGTTACTACTACAATCTTATAACATTTTCATTTATTATCGATTTCAAAAAGAGAAGCTTCTCCTCGTCACTTTCTTATCATTATTACAATCAATACAACTATCACATTTACACTATCATTACAAAATACGATTTGGCCAGAAAACAATCACAAAGTCCCCACCATCATCACCATTCAATCACGTAGCATCTTGAATGTAAATATTCGCATTTTGGTGTGAAAATTACAAGAAGAAGAAAAGAAGCTCAATAAAAGTAGGAGTGTTCTTCTGTTACAATTCGACAGTTTCTCTCCCTGTGTTGATGTGTTCGTGCTTAGCAAGTTTAAGCATCATCATCAGCAAAGAAAATTGTAGGAACGCACCTAGAAAGTTTAAAATCGTGAGAAGATGATAGGGTGATGAACTGGCAAAATAATGTTCTTTAAATCAAATATTTATATTTATGTTCGGAATGAAAGATCTCCTCCACCCTGTTAAAAAAAGCTTTGCTTTCATTTCCAGTAGCATTTTTATTCCGCAGAGCTAAAACACAATTCACATTCCAATCTTTTCTGTCAACTTTAATTTTTGCTAACTGGCCTTAAAATTCTTTTTGAAAGGAGTCATCTTTGTCACCTGTCTTGATACATCTTAAAGATTGTCACTGTAATTAAACTATTTCTTACCTTTTTTGTAAAACTCATCCATTTCTTTTTTCTTTTAATCTACACGAAATTCCTTTTTAAAACAAAGTGCCACTGCTACTGCTCTTTTTTCATAAGGCAACATTTCTCCCCATCGTCATCAACATTTCTTTCTGGAGAATTTATTGCGATAAGGTTTTATTTCATCGTAGTAGAAAGAACTGGTTGCATACTTTCTTTTTATTGCATTAAACGAGATGGCTATTCACTACTCTAGACTAATAATTGTAAATTATACTATAAAATTGTCGTAATCGTGAATCAAATTTCTTCGTTTTATTGTTTAACCTCTTGCGTCGTTTGATTTACTACTGGACAAGAGGGATTTTATGCTCCTGTTCTACAAAATCAATTCGAATAATATTTTTATTCAAAGTCATCTGTCTCTCTTTTAAAATATGCTCTTCAGGCAAGTGGCAAAACTTTTTTTAGTTTGGATTTGTTTACTAAAAACTAAACGAGTATTTGTGTTAAAATGGATCTTGTTTTTATTTCTCTCCATCAGTTTTCATATGATTCATGACCGATTGTCTACAAAACTTTTAAAAATGAAACATTGATTGTTTCTGTGGAGGGTGACATTGATATCACATGTAAATTAGAATGATCAGAAGAGAATTTTTTAAACAAAAGACTCAGACTGGCTGACTTCTTTTTCTTTAGATGGAGTAGAGTCTTGCAGGTGTACTGAAACCAATGCGTTTCTTTTTTAGCTTGTTTACATACCTTATCAAAAAAAATATCCCGTTTTTTCATCATGTCCGGCCAATTATTCAGATAAGACTAATGACACAAGATCGAGCAAGATTAGTTAAAGCCTTCTAAATTGACTGTAACATATTACGCAAGAGCCCTTTTTATCCTGTTGTGGTTAGCACTGCCGTGCGCTGTTTTACATTTTACCTCTTATAAAAACTCTTTGCAAATGACCTGAGTCTGGAAAAGGGAAAAAGGATTTGAAAAGAGAGTCAAAAGTCCAGTAAAAGGAAAACTGGACTGGTTCAAACATCAGAAGGAATCTTCCTGGAAGCATTGCTTATTATGCAAGAATGATGGACAATATCTGTCTCGACTCACTTGCTTTTTAGTAGATGCTGATAACTCTGGTCAAGACAAGGATAAGAATGCTGCTAGCTCTAATAAAACTGATATCAGTAGAATTAATCTTCTTTTCTTCTTTACGCATCTCCTTCCTCTCATTCTTGTGACGTTTAAACTACTGGTTTGTAGATGATGTGGTCGTTATGGTGCTGCCTTATCAAATCAATTGAACAGAGATTAACTAGACCAATCGAAAAGATGGAAGAGGATGGATGATAGGATTAGCAATAATGAGAAGGATCCACCATCAACTTCCTCTCAAGTGGAAGAAACAATGTAAAATGTGTATATATTCAGGTATCAATCTATCTGATTTGCATTATTCATCTCATCACGCTTACTGTCTTAAGAAGACAGGATTGCATTCTTTTGGATGTTTTTCACAGCATCAGTAATCTTTAATCAGTAGCTGTACGTAACAAGGAACAAGATCATTTTACAAAATGGGAGCAATTAACAAAGGTGCCACTGTAACGTGGTGCAATGTGGAAATGAGGAGGAAAGATCACAGCAGCAGTAATCTTTAATCAGTAGCTGTACGTAACAAGGAACAAGATCATTTTACAAAATGGGAGCAATTAACAAAGGTGCCACTGTAACGTGGTGCAATGTGGAAATGAGGAGGAAAGATATGACAAGATAGCGTATTATTAACAAGTTTTCCTGAAAGTAATCCTTCTTTATGTCAGCTTCAAAAAGATTTCTTGAAAGGCTTTTTCTTGGCGGTTGAAAGAAGATCATTCTTCAAACCATCTTGCGCTCATCACATCGATTCCTTTGAATTGTGAAAAATCTTCAAAGAGCGATTTTTGAAAAAAAACTTACTTCCCATAGGGGAGGAAACCAGCCCTATGCAAATTAGATAAAAAATGGTTAAATACAAAACATCGTAAAAATGTCTTTTTTGAAGCCAACTACCTGGAGTAGTGCTTGAAAGGAAACAGTAAATTTTCAAATCTTCCTTTCAAGTTCCTCTGGGGAAAATCGTTTCTTTAAGGAACTCTGTAGAAAGTCTGGTTTAAAACAAAAGAGCTACGGTTCTAAATCACTCATCTCGTTCGGTCATCGTCGCATACAACAAAGTAATCATCAATGTTAAATTTCACAAAAAGTGGAAATAGAGAGATAGAACATTTTTTTCACAAAAAGTGATAAAGCCACTTTTCCAAGTTTACATAAAAATCCCACATAGGGAGAACTGGAACAAGTTTTCAGCCACCACTGCAACACCATGATCGGGCTGCTTGTCTTTGATTATTCTTTTTAACTGCTTGGCCACTGTATATTAACGGAGAGTTGATGCAATGCAGATCATGCTGACGGTCAAAAGAAAGTTGATGATTGATGATAATGATGATTACGTTGCTCTTGTTTGGATGGCCTCCTCCTCCTTCAATGTTCTCGTGGTAAGTACACATGTAGCTTAAACTGTTTTGCTTGTGCTCTTCCACCACCACCACCACTCATCTTTCATTTTCTTTAAAACTCTCTGGCATCGCCCGTGTTTCCCAACTCCCTCAAAAACTCTGACTACTTTTTAAGGGATGGTATTGCAACAAAACGTAACCACCATTACCATTATTACGAACTGACACCGATTTTTATTTTATCATCTACAACAACAAAAAACCAGTTAACAAACATTTAATGATCCAGTTTTAATTCCTCTTATTTCCTAAAAATCTGGCTGAGAAAGAGGGTAAAAGTGAAGATGATTAGGAAAAGGATTTTTGCTGATGTTCTTTTGAAGGAAATAAGGTAGCTTTATTAGCTGCTGCTGGTGAGGAAGTTGCTTTTACTTTGGGATCATGTCTATCCTATTTTGCATGTACAACAATCAAGCTGCGCATTGATTGGGACTGTTGTTGTTGTTGTTCATGTCTTTCTACTTGAAATAATGATAATAATGATTATTCTCATTTCTAAGCATCACTCTACCTGATCATATTTTTAATGGTTTGAATGTATGCATAATAATGTAATGTAATCACCATCATCATCAACCTCTCACTCAACTTGTTCAACTCTTCGATTTTTCGACATAAAATGTGGATTGATGATGATGGATCTGTCTACGCGGCAGTGTTTTTTATTCCCCAGCTTTAATGTAAATTGTAATCGAGTAACACATTAAAAAGAAAGTTTATATTCTTATAATCTAATCCAAAAAGCGAATAAAGTTGATCATTTGATCATGACTACTTACACTTTTCTAAATCATCTCAATTGTAATCTTTTTTATTAATACTACTGCTCTCCTCAAACCCACCTGATCATCCTCTGGTCACTTTTTAAAAGGTTGTTTTAATCGTCATGTCCAATGCAGAGAGCCATGTCATGTCGTCGTTCGTCCAGAATTTTACATGAAGAATGTGTCCATTATTATGACTTGTTGCCTGCTCTTCAAATGAAAAAGATGGCCCTTAAACAGGATTACTTTTAGCGAGAAAATCGAATGGGTGAAGCCAAAATGGTAATTATGAAAAGAATAAGATCAGAGAATGAGCTGTAACTGCGGAATCGAGCTCTTGCATAATAAAGAAATAAAATTTGATATACGATGAGATCGTGTTACTAGATAATCTTATATGTTTGAAATAATTACAAGAATAATTACAAGGAGTCAAAAACTTACTTGAAAAAGTGTATAAAAGTTGCGATGAACTTTACTCCAACTATTGAATTGGATTTTTAACGTAATAATAATAATGATTCAAATGTCCCCCTGAATGCTTGTCCATTTTCTACCTGTCTAGCCTGTTAACGTTTAATAAGTTGTGTACACAAAGCGCACCGGGAAATGAAAACAAGGATCATATTATTATGTATGAATGGGAACGTAATTCATGAATTGGATAGGAATAGAGATAGTTGAGGATGACCACTGTTTGGATTTCCAATTTTTCAGTTATTTATTGAGATGTTTTGAGTACCGTACAATATTATCGCCTTTCCTCAAGAGGGGAGTGCCTCCAGCATTTTGTGTGGCATGCCAGAATGCGATAAGCAGAGCAGGAGCAGTTAGATTTGAAAAGTCCACTCCTATTTATATTATTTATATGCTCATATCTCGTATTACAAATTCAAAGGTAATTAAGATTTTAGATTGTAAGATTGTAATAGCAGTAAAGATGGCAAGATTATACTGACTGCATACTGTGAATATGAGCCCATAAATATCATCAACAGCCATTTCGCTTACCCTTTCGAAAAATTATGAGCTTCCTGAGATTGAGATGTAAATAAAAATAAAATTTTGAAAAAAACCTTTCTTTAAGATAAACTACTAGAGTGGAAAAAGTCTTTAAATTTTGAAGAGGTTAAAGAGAGAATAGGTGATATTTGTTTGTTGATAATTGCTCCTGTTCAAAAGATGCTCATTTGCCAATAATATTATGAATAGGTAAAAAGTTTTGTTCTAATGGATAATACATGACTTGAGGAATTTTTTGCTCGTTACAGGTTAATATATGTGCTTTTGTGGTTATGTTGCTCTAGGTAAAAGTGGGATGGGACGTTTTTGGTTATTTAGTGCCACTGCTCATGAGGAATTCCTAAATGTGAATCACTCATAATTCTTCCTTTGACAGGATTTTGCCAATGTATGTAATAAATTTTGAAGTTTTGCTTCTAGTTTCTCACACCGGCGCGGTGATAACAAGCCATGAATAGAAAATGACGAGATGAAACTGGAAAGTAAAAAGTGCATTGATAAAGATGTACAAAATATCAGCCTGTTCGAGATAAGTTATAAAGATCCTAATCTTCTATAAGCACAAATCTGTTAGTCTGCGTAGTTTTCTTCCGCTTGTGTAAAATGTCAATTTTTACAATTTATAATCTTATTTGGTAGAGAAAAATATTTTAAATGATTTAATGGATGACCTAGACTGTCAATTTTCCTTCCTGACGTTATACCGCCCCTTTAAACTTGCGTTGATCAGTGAGGACATGGGTTTATGTAAGCCAATTATAATGCCCTACTTTATGAAATAAATTGCAAACTGTAAAGTGTGAGTAGGCAGTTTGCAAATATTGAAAGCGTGTAGTACTAGTATAAATGTTTCAATTCAGCTGCAATTCAGTCAATCTCAACTGTTGCTTATTCATATATGGATTCAAAGTGATGATAGTTTCTTGCACAAAAAACGTGAGTCTTTGATTCTGGATTTGTGCCTAAATGCAAAGAACAATTTCTAAAAATACATTTTGCTCACTAACCCAAACTTTGTTGTTTGGCATTGCATTGCATTGTACCAGTTTCCTACAAGAACAGACAACTGTTAAGCAGTTTATATTTTGTTTTTTTTTTTGTTCAATGCGGTAGTGAGTCAAGGAGAAAAGTCAAGTTAGTCAAGTACGAATTGATAAACCGATCTGTTCTTTCATTACTTTTGCGTGTGATAGCTTTTGAAGGATTAAAGATTCAAGATGAAAGTACGTTGGGATTTGAGAGACCGTTTTTGTTTCAAACAAATCAAAGCAATCCATTTAAATTTAAGTTTAGGCATTGTACATGCACAACATTCTCAAGCAGCGGTAATAGATTCCCATACAATGTACCTGGTAATGAGAAAAAGAGAGTACAAATGTATTTTTTGTAAAAGATATTTTTGCTTTCATAAAGATGAACACACCTATCAGTTTCGAACTGGGAGATCACTATATTACTGCTGTTTTATCTTGATTAGATTCATTTCAGTCACCATCATTCCAAATTAATGTACAATATAATGAGCTAATTTACAATTTAATTAACCTGACGAAGTGACATAGTTTGTGAAAATGTCGGAGTCTGTTAAACTTTTGTTAGAAACCTCAGACTCGGAATACAAAGACCTTTATCTTTCTCTGGGGTTTATAATTGTAACTTTTTTGGGGGCACAATTTACGCGTCTTTGCATAAAATGGATACTAAAGGACCCGAAAGGAATTACGCGATGTCTTTTAATGGAAACGTTGGCTAGTTTTGAGCTTTGTGCTAGTTGTTTTGAAGTCTGCGTAAGTAAGTTCAAGTGAAAAATATAATTTAAATTGCGGACTTTTGCTCTGCTTTTATCAATTTCAAAATTTTCTCTTATCCGGTTACTTTTTATTTATAACAGTCGCTGACAATTACGGAGTGTGGTGGTATGCATTGGTATTGTACTTTATGTGCATCTGGTATTGTTTGACATGGGAGGACGCAAGCGCTTGTCCTTACACACACATAGAAAATCTCGTTATTGGACAGGCAGGTTTCAAGATGACCCTTCTCATAATTTTTACGGAACTCCTTGGAGGAATTTCTGCATATCCATTCTACGTCAAAAAATTTTGGATGTACAAGTTTATTTCCGCAGCATTCAAAAAGGATCTATCAAAATAAATGCCCGGCAGATTTGACGGTAAAAACTGAACCCAAAATCAAATAGTAAGTAGTTGGTGAATATGATACGATAATAAATTTTACGTAAAAGATAAATGAACCAAATGCCTCAAGTCTAATCTGTTGATTATTGAGTAATGTCGGAAATTTATTGATGCAACAAGTTAATAAAATGGGAGTAGAGAAGGAATACGCATAGATAGATATTTTAAAATGAATCATTACTATATGATCTATACAATAGCGATTAGATCTCATCGCTTTCAACCATCAATCATTGGAATAATGAGCTAACTCAACATTTGCGTAATATTTTAAAATCACAAAGCTTCACCCTTAACACCACAAGGGCATTTTCTTTTAGTATTTACATACACAAGTGAGTTTTCAAGAGAAGTAGCAAAAGAGATCCGTATAAGCACTTGTTTGGCAGGAAAAGCTCCCAGTCGATATATTATCGAAAAATTAAATTTCAAAGCAAGGTATTTATTAGAAACTAACAATGCTAATAGCTTATACATCACCTGTCAAAATATGTGACAGGTTTTTTGAAATTACGTACTTGTTCTCTTCTAATAATCTTGTTTATACCCTTTTTATTGATGTATCAGTATCAAGAGAGATTCATCCAATTGCGTTATTTTTTGGTAGGTTCCCGTTTGGCAAGGAGCGGTTATTGAAGGTCTGGCTACCTGCATTTGTCAACTAACTTCGAGGGTTATGTCCAGATTTAGTACGACCACAAGCAACATCGTTTCCAACTTAATTGGAGTGTTTATGGTTGTTGCCGGTCGGTATAAATATATTATTTTAAATTTTAGGCAAATTTGGTCTGATTAGTTTTGTTAGTTTAAATAGTTTTCTCAATGAATTTTGCAGCATTTGACCTTACTGGGGGCTATTTCAACCCAGTTCTCGGAACTGCACTCCAGTACAACTGTGGTGAGGTGACGAGGAAGGAACATTTTATTGTTTATTGGATTGGATCGATTGTGGGTTCCGTCTTGCACATCCTTTTGTGGAATCATAAAGCAGTGTACAATTACCTAATGTATGGACCACCGAAGCCGAAACTGGAATAGAATGGGAAAGTGATATTTTAAACTCAGTTAAATCTAGCCTTGATTTTCAATATGCAACCTGTTGATATTACCAAATCTGATATTAAACCTTTAAACTAAACTAAAATAAAAACTATCCAATAAAGTTTTGTATTAAATGCAAAAAATACTGCAAATCTCATAATGCCCTATGTATATCATTCTGCTTCTCGTAATCTGTATTAAGGTGGATGACACTTTGAAGGCTACATAAACCGGTTGACATGCGCTAAGCAGTGGATTTCGTAGAATAAAAGGATTCTAATTGACTCTGCATACTTTTAATTTAAATCTTTAAACCTTGACTTTATTTTCTAAAATTTGCAAAAAATAATTTTAGAAAGTGGTTCCTTTTTCTGCTAATTTTTGTTTTACATTGCTACTTACCATTATTATTACTGACGTTTTTGTGTAGATATATCATGATTGGTGCGTGTTTCATCGCTTCTTTCACTTGTTTTTACAAAACCATAATCATATTTTTATTTTTTATTCACTCCCTTTTTTAAAACAACTTTGCACATTTGCAATATGTGATGTGCTAAAAAAAGTTTTCAAAAGGAAAATCCCCTTTCAAATTTTTTATCTTTTTATCGTTTAGCACAGGTCTAACTAGTTTTCTCCTGCTCCCGGTTTCATTTCAAGGAATAAACCAGAACAATCAATGATGATAATGATTTACGCAAATATAATCTACGAGTTTAAGATGATTATTAAGGTACAAGAGGAGAAAATGGAGCGTATATATATTTAAATAAAAAATATTCATGCATAATAGTAATAATGATGATGATCTACATGTGCCCACTACATAACAATGTAGCGGGAGCAAGCTGGAAGGAGAGTAATCAAGAAAAGGGAGCAAAAGATGAAGGAGATGAATAGCAGGACGAGCAGAAGTCATCATTAAAAAAGTAAATTTTTCATCCCTTTAGGCCTTTCTTTTGACCACTTGCTTGCCCCTCTCAAATTCGTTTCCTTGTAAAATTGACTGGGCTGATAGAACTGACTTGAGTCAAGCAAAAACTTACTATTTACTTAACCTGTAAATGTTGCTGTTGTGGTTTAGTAAATAAGCAAAAAGGTTTTGTTGCACTGTTAGTAATAATGATGATGATCTACATGTGCCCACTACATAACAATGTAGCGGGAGCAAGCTGGAAGGAGAGTAATCAAGAAAAGGGAGCAAATGAGAGGAGATGAATAGCAGGACGAGCAAAAGTCATCATTAAAAAACTAAATTTTTCATCCCTTCAGGCCTTTCTTTTGACCACTTGCTTGCCCCTCTCAAATTCGTTTCCTTGTAAAATTGACTGGGCTGATAGGATTGATTTGAGTCAAGCAAAAACTTACTATTTACTTAACCTGTAAATGTTGCTGTTGTGGTTTAGTAAATAAGCAAAAAGGTTTTGTTGCACTGTCAAGTGTCCCCTCCTGCTTTAAAGACACAAGACAACGGCGACAAAAAGATATGCTAAACTGTAGAAGCGTAATAAAAACAGGAGCACAGACCAAAAAACTTTTTAATATAAAAAATAATAGGTTTTTATATTCTAAACCTCGGGTTATAAATCGATCCATCTCTTTTGATCTCTTTCAAACACTTTTATATGCATTTTTTTGCTAGCCAAACATCCACACGACTCTTCTTAAGAATGTCTATCATAAAAATTGATCATTTATATAATACATCTCAAGGCAAGCTCTTCCAAACCTTTCTCCAATTACTCCTGATCACATGACTTGGGCAAAATCTTTAGAAAACCCATAGAAGCTCATTTTTTCTCAAGTTAATCGTTTTCGGTAGCAGCAGAATAAATTAGATTTCACTCTTAAATCTTTGAAAGTAGCAGAAATGCACATTTTTTGTTGAATTTTATTTCACTCATCCAATATCAATACACAGGTGTGCTGTTTTTTTTCTGCACCTGAATTTTACTAGTACTTTTTACCATTCATTTACTAATATCAGTATCATATTATGACGATTGCGTAAATGCCAACCAAGGGGAAGCGTATTTCCTCTGTTCACCAATAGTTTTTTGTATTTTAAATATGTAGTAAAATACAAAATATAAAGGTAGATAATCTTAAAGCCGTTTTTAAGATTATGCATCATCAAATGACTTATGGGTTTACCTGTTTCTGTCTTCTAGCAATAAAGCCAAAGTAATTGGAGTGCAGTAGCTTAAACTTAATAATATGATTGTAAAAGTGAGTTTGAGAGTTCACTCTCAGCTTTATTTTATCCAGTTCAATTTTCACTTTTTTTCTTTTAGCAAAAAAACAGAAGCTGTTTGCGGTAACAAAGTGCACTGGATATAATAATAATATGCAAATAATTGAGATCAACTTTAAACTAGACATTATATCCAGAGCTATTTAATCTTCCAAAGCCTGGAAGATTATATTATTCAAACTTCTTTTATTTGGGGGCATGAAAAACAGGATTGCTTAAATGCATTTTAAAACAAAAAGTTGATAAATTGAAAGCAGTTTTACAATAGCTATAACGTACGTTTTCCTATGGAAATTGAGTCGGCTTACCTTTTATTTTCTGTTCTGATGAGCAGCTCACTCACAGTAAGTCATTTAGTCAAATTATAACTTTGATTTGGTTCCATACTTTTCAGCATTTAACGAGTCGCCGTCTTCTTCTCATCAGATCATCAAAATCCTTCTTGCTCCTTCTTTTGCTACTGTTTATTGGCTTAAATTCATTCAGCTCCTGAATTTAAAACTGGACTAGTTATCCATTGCATTAAGTCTAAATAAAAACGAAATCATTTGTGTCGGAGAAGATACAGGTTGAGTATGTTGCAGTAATTTAATTTCCAGTTTGAAAGGGTTGCTCTTGTATTTTAATAACGAGTGCAGAATGCAAAACGAGAAAAAAATGGACTGTTTAAAAAATGTGCAGGTGTTCGGTGATGTCCCTTGTCATTTCTTAACATTTTTCCTCATCTCCTCCTTCCCAACATAATTAATCCATTTATTATTTATCTCGATAGAAAAAAATTCCACGAAAGGAAAAAAGCGGGTGAAAATATGGGCTAGGCTCGTTTTACAAAACTCAGATTCAGAGATTCCTTTCAAATGAATTGTGATGTGGCAATTGGGATTTTAAAGAGTATTTTTCATAAAAATACGCAGAAATGTTGATGATTTCAAAGGAGTTTTTGTAAAGTGAAAGATGCTGAGGACAAGAAGAGGGGGACATGACACGACACAAAAACAAGAAAGTCGTGTCCGGCAGATAAAATATGTTGGAGGAGAATGATGACACGATTGACGACTAGGACCACTTTTTAAATTCAGCAACAATTCGTTCACCAAAAGAAAGAGCAAGTAGTAGTAGTAGTAGGCAGTAGTATTCTGTCAGACAGAAGCCATGTAATAATGATCATCAAGAAGATCAATGCAGAAACGGCTTGGTATAATCCAGCTTTTGATAATGATGACAAAAAGAAGAGGCAAAATAGCACGTAGACGTAATATGCCTCAGTATATTATAAAAATGGAATCCAGAAAGTGCAGATTGGCGTGTAAAATTTTTTCTTAAGAGCCTCTTTTGCTGGGATCACTCACTCTTCAAAACAACAGGAATGATGACAACAAGAATGAATCTGTGATGCTGAATGATGACCTGACTAGACGAGCCTAATTAGCCTTTCTGCTACCATTTCTTTCCTTCAAATCCGCAGTAGTTGTTGTTCCTGTCTTGTCTGATAAAATTATGTATGAATGGAAAGGGAGACTACAGATGGATGAGCTTGATCTTTTTTATTTACTCGCTATTAAAAATTCACCAAAAAATCTTGTTCTTTTCCATCTCATAATATCTCTATGCTCTTCACTCAACAAGAATTTTTTCATTTAAAAATTTATGCACAGCAAGTCCAGTAAACAAGTGAACCTTTTTATTTGAATTCTCGTGTCTTTTTATCCATTGACACCAGACACCTTCTTAAGCAAAAGTAGATTTAAAACAATAAAACGAAATAAAAAATAAGTACTTTTTAAAGGAATTTTTTATTAAATAAAAAATGTTTGAGCCTTTTTCACTACATAATGTTTAAATAAACTGGTATTTGACGTGTTGGCATTTTAAAAAGATACCTTTTGCGTTTATACTTGTAAATTTAAACAAGAAAATCAGAGCAAACTTAAGAAAGTGAAATGAAAAGAACTAAAGGCTATCTTCCAGCACGCTCAAACCTTGTAGCTCATTTCTGATTCATTTTAATTCTAAAACACAAGAAAAAATTTTTAAGAAAAATGAGCCAAAGGTGTCAGTTAGCTTTCATAGGGGCCAATATAGAAAAAATCATGGTTAAACGTAATTCATTTTTAAAGCTGAGCCAGTGCCAAGGACTGCCAAAAGCAAGCATTTTTTCTGTCTCGTAACGGAAAAGTAGTATTTTATATCACCGTTTTTGCATGCATGAATGGGTAATCTGCTAAAACAGACACCTAACTCGATCTTCTCTGAAGGCACCACAGCAATTCATCTTTATATTGTTTTGGCATTGGCACATTGCGTGCAAGTGGCACTCTTTGAAAAACATAAACTGACCACCACCATCATCATCCTCATAAAATGTGTTTTTATGAGGAAGAAGGTGAGCATTTGATGAGATTCCTGTATTATATTTTATATTATGTGGTTATATATTACAGCGTGGACAGTGATTTTGATTGACAGCTCCATGAATTATTGCTGCCAGCCATATTCAAAAAGAGATTCTATAAAGTTTAGTTCAGATGTTATTCAATACCCTTTCACTTTTTAAACGGACAAATACAAAGATTATGGATCATTACCAGGGATCATTACAAGTGGAAAGAATAATATGACCCTCATTTGAATATGAAAAGAAGTAAAAGAAAGTAGTTGAGAAACAAGTAAGCCCATTGTCCGCATTCCATTTTTATTGTTTGTCCGTT
>JAANSO010001992.1:0-14792 GCA_036507315.1 Lepidocyrtus fimetarius | reverse complement strand
CCAAAGAATTCAGAGTAAAAATTATACAGGAAAAGGAGAAGAATACGAGCATTATGTGAACAGCCGGGTACAATGTGTATGCTCTGGAGACCCAATTTATTTTTCAGTGAGAGAGCAGCAGCATCAGCAGCAACCAAGAAGAGGACCAAGAAAATGAAGGAGCGACTCACAAGAGAAAGGGAAATTACAAATGGTCGAAGAAACGCATTTCTCCGTACATAATGAATGGAATGAAATTGAAATTAAAATTAAAGTACGTTAAGCAAAAAGAAAAAGAAGAAGTGGATAATATGTAGATGAGAAGAAGTCGACGCAACCATGAGCATAATCATCCAGCGTAGAATTAAAAGAAGAAACTGCTTTCCTTCGTTTTAGCTCTACGTTATCCTCAGTTTTATAGTTTTTTCTGGGTAAATGTGATGTAACGTTACTTTGAACATTAGCATCAAAATTATATAATTCTCCAACCGTAAAAGTTATATCATAAAATGTATTTGCATCTCCATCTTAGCTTGGTCATACATATTCGACGAGATGCTACTTTTGCGTTTTGCATACATTTTAAATATAAAAAATGCTAATATATGACCATGAGAATGGATGTATGTTTTAAATGCAAGCGAACAATGTTCAGAACTAAATTTTAAACAGTTTTGGCTTTTTTATCCTCGTCGCATTTAATATTAGAATTCCCTCCAATGGGTTTTTGTGTCCACTGCTGCATACACTGACTTTGCTCCTTTTTAAAAAATGTTCCTGTTGCTGCTGCATTTTAAAGATAACGATAGATAAATATAGTGATACAATGATAACAATAAAGATTGTGGCTTTCATTATATTACTTAAGAGGAGAGTAAATACTGCTGTATAGTGCTTCTTTTCCGTAATGGGAATAGGATAACAAGTTTCTTCCTGCTATATTCGACATTACTTTTCCCGTTTTTGTAATAACTAAACAAAAAACTCAAAATTTTCAAGGCTTTTACACAAAAAAGTTCTGTTTTTGTAATGATGATGATGCTGATTTTATGAATAAAATTTTAGAATAGAAAATGGAAGGACCCACTCAGGGTAAGAGTCGTTTGTAGCCCTGCAAGTAGATATTGCACACAAAACATCATCGTCATTGTGATGATGATCAACTTCATCATCGTCATCATTAGAATGAGCACTAATGCTGCAGCCGTTGTGTTGTTTTCTTCCGAACCATTTTAAAAACTATTTTTGCTCCCTTTTCTTTCTCTTTCCATTTCCTTGTGTAGAGAACTGGGCTGTGAAGTAATAACCGAGAACAATAATGGTCTGTTGGGTGTTAAAACTGAATTTGCATTCTCCACAAATCTCATTTGCATTTTTACCCGATGATGATTATAATCTAGATGATCAAGTAACAGGCAAAAAAAGGATGACGAGAATTAAAAAAAATTTAATCTGGAAACAAGGATGTTAGAACTAAGCTAACTTTTTATATGGAATTTTATTTTGTTCCAAAAAGCAAGGAAATTAGTTAACCAAGTTATAAGCATTGACGTAATAATGACAGTGAGAGAAAGGTTGTAAACGATTATAAAGTGGAGGAAGTTGTATGAATAGGGAGGACGAGCCCAGAATAAATTTTTGAATGAAAAAGAAAATATCAATGTTCCCGTTTTATGACCTGAAGCTGTTTTTATAGTGATAGATTTAAACGAAAAATGGAAATTAATGAAAATTGATGATGCGCGGTTAGTTTTTTACTCGCACGTGTGGTAGGTATTAAGCAAATGAGCTTGTTAGTAAAGGTGCGGCATTGTAGAAGAAGCAGTGGCAGGTATTTTACCGTTTTAATAATAAGAAACTCAAATAAATTAGTTTTTTTTTGCAGAAAAGAATAAAATAGATCTAAACTGATGGCGGCGGCGTTATTGCATAGTTTGTAATAATAGCAGGACAGGACGTTAATGAAATCATGTTCTTTCCACTTCATATTTATGGATTAGTTTTGGAGGAATTGCGGAAGACTAAAAAGTGGAGGAAGAAAGGGCAGAGCTATTTTTTAATTTCGTTTAATTCTCACATGAATGGATGCGTGCACAGCAAAATAAATCGTTTTATTCTTATTTTTACTGCTATTAAAACTTTGCTTCTTGTATCAAAGTACGTTGTAGCTGTTGTAGTAGTACCAAAATAATGAAAGTTCCTATTTTCCCTTCTTTTTCAACTTCCTCTTTACCACCATCAATATGCATGGAAGAAGGTTCATGCTCATGCCACACATTATTCAACCCGCATAATTGTCTCATCCACCACCATCATCATCATCATTTCATTGCAAAATTCCAATTACTTTCGAGAAAAGTCCCAGTCTCAAATTAGTTTTTCGAAGAGAGGGAAAAGAGCTACCCTGACTGACGCATCATCATTTCGTTTCGTCCGTGCTCTTTCGTAAGCAACCATAAGTCCCTTCTGCGACCACTGCCATTATTACGATATTCCTATCGATCCTTTTCCCATACAAAAACAAATTTCGACCTTTTCAATTCTCTTTTTTCTGACCAAAATTGTATTTTGTAAGTTCCATTATTAATCTACATTAAATAATAACCCTTTATTACGCAATCATTCTACAAACATTTTTTGTTCTTGCTTACCTTTTAAATCGAAATATACTTAAATGGAAAAATTTGGAGATTTAGATAGAACAAAACAAGGATCGTAACATAATGTTCTCCACTTTCCCCACTAATAATGCAGAGTTCTCACAATTTCCAGTTATTAACTAATATAAAATTGGATTTGCAGTGTACTTGCAAAAGCAATA
This sequence comes from Lepidocyrtus fimetarius, assembly GCA_036507315.1. Classification (NCBI taxonomy): domain Eukaryota; kingdom Metazoa; phylum Arthropoda; class Collembola; order Entomobryomorpha; family Entomobryidae; genus Lepidocyrtus; species Lepidocyrtus fimetarius. The sequence goes on along the minus strand of JAANSO010001992.1, from coordinate 11,992 downwards.
TTCCAAACAAAAGAAACGGCATTCCAGCCAGTTAATTTCTTCCATGTTTTTTAGAAGAAAGGAGTCTAAACTAAAGCTTTAATTCTTCCCATTTTTTCTTTTTTCAATATAAATTCACACCAGCAAGAAATAGGAACTCTATCACCACCACTCCGCTATATATAACAAACTTGAAATGATAATTAAAATTCCCTTCAAACTAGAAAGTAATTAGTGGCCATTCTTTTGTAATTACATCACTTCGAACTTTGTTGGCGGTGCTGGTGTTGCTATACTTTTGTAGGCTTATAATATTATACTTTTCCTCGTTTTCATCTTCAACAAATAATTCATCGGAACAGAGCTGGTTGGACTTGTAGTTGGTAACCGTGCGGAATACCCTCTGAGATATTAGTTTGGAAAAGAAGAGGAAGGTTTTCGGAAGAGAAGCCGCAGTAGTTTTTAGTATTAAAGTAAGACCATGTTATATATGAATGTTAATTTAAGTTTTTAGAAGAAAAAGTGCAATCAGCAGCAGGAGCGGTGTTTGTACAGGTTTTTAGGAAAATAGAGCACAGTTTGTGATTGCTTTTTGGTATATTATTATGATTTCAGGTTTTCATCATGAGGATCAGTAATTCCACTGCTGGTACCCTTTGCCTTTCCTAAACACAAGTACTATATGCTTACGTATTACTTCTTCTTTCAACTTTCCCATTTATTATTGGTAGCAACCTCATCTGTTCTCGGGGAAAGTGGGAAAGTTTTTAGATGTTCTGTACTTTTTAGAGCCGTTACCACTGCTCATTTAAAGCTCCGTTATTACCTAGAAAGAATAATTTATAATATATTGATAAAACTGGAAAATAGAATGAGTAAAAGAGGAAAGGCGGAGTTGGTTGAAAGGGAAGAAGAGAGTAAAAACAAGAGGAGGAAAGTAATTTTTTTGAAAGTTTACGATTTACAACTTTCCAGCAGTAATTCCTTTTCAAAATGAAAGCTGTGAGATGATAAGCCATCCATGCTGCTGCTGCTGTTTCTCTGTGCTGCCATTTCTACCCCCATTAAATTACTTGTATTCAAACTTAAACTTGGCTAAAGTCAGAAGCAGAATCAAATGAAGGACACAAAATTAGGAAAGTTGAGAAGAAGGGTAAGTAAAAAATAAAGAGGAAAAGAAAAATAGCTATGTATATATATGAAATATAAGTACCTACTTCCTCATTTTTACTTCCCCAATTCCCTTTACTGAAAAACTTGAAGAGGTAAACTATATTTTGAAAGTTTATTTTACCGAAAAAGAAAACCCATTTTAAAGGTAAGCAAAGTAGAGAAAAGGCTGCTAGCATGCGCTCATTTTAATGTTTGTAAAAATTGAACTAAATTTTATGTGAAAAGTATTTAAGAAAAATAACAAAGGTTTTGCATTTCATTCAAACAACTTTCAAACTATTCCAAATTTTATTGTATTTAGGTGGTACAACATGATACGCCTTCGCTTATTCTTCTCCTTCGTTTGTTCCTGTCCCCTATTTATCTCATTCATTGCTCTCCACCAAACTCCAATCTAACAGAGAAAGAATTGCGAATGAATATTATCAGAAAAAGCTATGTAAAATATTGCAAAACTTTACCCATAATTTTATTTAATTTTCAGCAGATTTCTCATCAGTTTCGGAGAGTTTGCTTTGAAAGAAGAGAAACATAGAAATATGATATAGTATAGGAAAAACAAAATAGTTTGTGAATAAAAGTAGAACCAACTGGGCTTGTTTTTTCATGTGCAAGTTTCACTAATTAAGTGAGGGCTGGTAGGTACGTAATTATTAATGAAAGAAGGAAGTGCTCTTTTAATTGATGTACTAATTTAAACTTTGTTTACGAAGTAGTAAAAGGAATATTTAATCCTTTAACTTTTTAGTTATTCAATGAAAAATGAATTTTACACCTAAATATATTACTTTTTATAGTGCAATTTTTAGGATGTCATAATTCATAATTGATTTGCCTTTGTACAATGCAAGTCTTATAAATAGATACTGGTTGGGTTCTGCGACTATTTTCCTTGACCATTTCGTTTTTAATCATTAAATAACACATGAGTAAACGAACCTGAATTAACTCTTTTATTAAAACGTCCGCGTCATACACAAGTTAAAATAATGACACAAACAAAATATGTAAGTTTATTCTTAATTTGATCCCATTGGGAAATGATAAAGTAACAACAACAAAGTAAAAAATGGCTTTAGGACAATTTGAGACAAAATATTAAGTCATCGAATCAAGTTTACAAGCAGAGGGAAGAAAGTTGAGCTAGGTACGCCCTCTTTTCCACCAAGCAGGGACACATACTCCCACACATCTTATTCTTGAGGTGAGACCGAACAAGCTGCAGCTAAAAGACAAGAGCTGGGGCTCTCGTTTCTTCTTCCACAACAAGTAAACGCCAAACTAGCTGAATCAAAGTATTTCTCCAGTGAATTTACCAAACGTTACTATATTTTCACCGAAGCTCACCGAAATTTTCCGATGTTCTTTGCCCAAGAACGTTGAAAAAGTTCTTGGACGCTTCTTTAACGATGTCTGCAACCCAAGCACAATTACAATCTACTATGACTGGCCAACTTAGGCTAACTTTGAAAGGTTTCTAAAAATTAAAAATGACAGATTAATTATTCTAAAAATGTTTTAATTCAGCTGTATTCTTAAACGAATTTAGAAATAATTTTTAGCAGAATCATTATCCAGAATCAGACTCGTTTTTCATGATATCAAATTTGATTATCATTTATTTTTTTCCTACCACACAAAAGTGGGCTCGTTTTCTCACATTAAAAAATAGTCAGGTCATTACGTGGAAGAAATGAGCCGAAAAAGCGGAATGGTCTTATTTTGTATTTTATAATGTTTCTCCTGTCCATATTTTGTATGAAAGCTGTCCATTATTATTAAACTCGGAACAATGTAATAAAGTACAAGCCGAGGCAGTGTGTGTGTTCTTCAGTTCAGTGCTTGCTCACTCGCATTATTTATTGTTGCATTATTTGATACTTTTGATTCTTTACGATATAAAAAATTGTGAAAGACAAGAGCAAAAGCAAGCAAGAAGCAAAGTAACATAACGGCAACAAAACGGGAGTTTTTTCAGTGGAATTATTGCATAAGAATTGAAAGAGCAGCTGCAACTTTGTCTCTATCTTTTCCATCCATATCCATCCAATTCAACATCCTTTTTCCATGTTGCTGCTGAAATTATTGAATACGCACAGGACACACAACACACACACATGTACTTGATGATGAATGATAAAAACCATAACGCTAAATCACTTGACTCATCTAGAAACTAAAAAGTGTTTCCTTTTTTTACTGGAGCATGCCATGCTTGGCTAAAAATGATTATTATTAAAAGTATTAAGTTCTTTTACGGGAGATAGAAATAAGGATGACGGACGTTCATAGTTTATCTCTTAACAAAGACCACTAAAAATAAATGGTGAGTTGCATTTTCCATTCTAACATCTCTCTTTCTTTCGAATTACCATGTGCAATGTTGAATGTCAAAAATAATGAGAGAAACTGGTCGGTTAGCTAAACTAAGAACGTGCTTTGCTAAGCTCAATAATAAATATATAGAATTATGTATTATATAATCGTACAGGATTGAGATTAAGTTCCGTTTTCAACGTTTCAGAGAAAAATCAACTTTTTTGCCCTTATGAAAAACGCTTTTGTATTATTCTAATAGCTCGTGGCAAAAATAAAAATTTAAATCCTTTATAATAACAACTGAAAGAGACGATATGAGAAATTATGAAAAAGCTAATAAAGTACACTTTTAGAAATCCAGAATATTTTAAAATTTGTATATCAGTTCTGTTTTTATCAATAATTAAACTTCAATTTGGATTCTTAAAACTATAAAGTTCATGGATTGCAAGATTGGGTTTTGAAATGGAGTTAATAAAATTCTGATCATTGCATGCACATCTGCATATAATTTTATTAATTGAATAAAAAAGTTGTCGGTTTGGGCGGGACTTTGGAAAATTAATGCTTTGGAAATTATAAGGAGAAAAAGCATAATTTAAAGTTTCCACTTTTATTTGTCCTTTTCCTGATAAAAATTTCAAGACTTCCTTATGTACCGACAGATGAAAAGGTAGACGATAAAGAGGATATTGCAAAGAATACTCTCCTCAGCGTTCATAAATTTGCCCAGGTGCAATAAGATGGGCCTCGTGTGTTTGAATTACAAAAAGGTGGGATTGGATTCCTGAGAGAACAAAAAATGATTATAATCTTGCCTAGTCTGTGTTTAAACTTGTAAACTCTTGCACTGATGGATTTACTTAAAGCAAGCTTGTATTTAGTTTACGGTTATGCAGGAAATCAGGCTGAAATTTGAAAAATGGCCGCATCTGCGTAAATTGAAATACCTAGATTGTATACTCATTCATTTATTTATTCAACTGGGATTGTTTCACGTTTTAAATGTTATCCAGCTAATGTTATTGCCTAAATTTATATTCTGTTTGTGTTTTTTATTGCTAAAAAACTGGATTTTTCTTTGTCACTTGAACAAATATTTCGAGTTTCCAACACAATTTTGACATGCGAAGAGCGCATCCCTACAAATTCAATTTTATTTTTTCATACCTTTGATTTGAATGAAAACCGGTTCAGATCGAATGGTTAATAAAATTTTTAAAATGCCACCTGTACTTTTAAATGCATATAAAATTATTATTCATTTGACAATAATTAATTATTAAGTGTTCGGTTAACTTCAAAAATTAAGAAAAAAAATAGTGAAAGTTTCCCTTAATAATTAAACACAGGTTCTATATAATACTTAATCTTGTATGTTTAAATCCTTCCTGTTATGCTACAGTAAACTTTATAAAGAATTTAAATTAGTAATGGAACATCTGTCTGAAAAAGCCTCTCAGTTTTCAGCTTTACAAAACTAACAAGGAAGCCTTTTGCTTTGCGCTGCTGCTGAATATCAAATTCTACCTAAACTTTACTCTTTTCAGGGCTCTTGTTAATATGATATGATCATGGTCCTGTTACATTTTCCTCTGAGCACATGTAAACTACTCATCATCGCATTTTCTTCTTCAGTATGGAATAAAAGCTAGCTGCAAAATCAAGATCATTGTCATCTCGCCGATTTCATTAATGTATGCTTACATAGTTGGGTGCATCATATAAAGATTTAAATAGAATATATGCAAATGAATTTTAGAGTTAAGATCACACACACACATTAAAAAAGTTTAAAGAGCTTTTTCATTTTACCAGAAGATATAATAATATTGAAATTCGTTGATGTTCGATGATAATGCTCATGAGTTTAATTCACACAACTCAAATTGCTCTTCCTTTCTTTCCTTCTCCCTCTGTTTCCTTGTCACTTGGTCCAGAATGGATTGCATATTAAAATTTTAAACTGGATACGGAAGATAAATCATATTATAAAAGCTTCCCTCTTTTTCACTAAAGCCTTATCCTCCTTTCTCGCTGCTTCTATTTCTATCTTCTATTTCATTGTTAGCATTTTTGAAATTTAAATACACATACAACGTGCATGGCTGATTGCATTAATAAAAATTTATTCCGCTGTTCCAAAGCAGCTATTTAGTTATCCTAGTTGGTTTTGATTCGTAGTCTTCTATTTTTTATTCCAGTATCAAACAACAAATATGAGATTGTAATGGAAAATAATAAAAAAAAGAACAAGGAACGAATCGATGAATGACTCATTGTCAACCAAACGGATGTCTGTCTTTCTCTTTTCAATTTATTAAATATTACTATTCAAAAAATTATATTTGGAAATGGTTTGCGCACAGTCTTTGTGCAAATATTCATTTAGGCGTGATATAACAGTCTAACTTATGGTCCTAAACTTTATTTGCATCATTCATCCTATCCCATCACTTTTTTGCTCCGAAGCAATTTTCATGGCTTTAGCCGTTACTAAATATTATATGGCTGGTAAAACACATAAATAAAAACATAAATGAATGGCAAAAGCAATAGCAGCTTTTATTAAAATGTTGATTACTTTTTCTCTCTGTGTGCATATACAGCATGGTTTCAATGTTTTTTATGTTATTTTATGAGTTCACATTGAAATTTCTGTTGGATATTTTTGCAGAAGATCAACCAAACAACCACACAGAAGAGCAAAAGGGAACAACACACACAACAGTAGCAAAGTAGCAATAAAAGTGGTTGGGAAAGGGATGCAAAAGTCATTTCGCAATTCGCAATATGATCCTCGCCATTATTTTCTATATCAGCAGCAAACCAACTAATACAACCGCTTTCATTTATTTATTCAGGGGTTGAACGACGAACGACAAGCTTAAAAATCGTTTTTGCATTTTATTTCACACGTTTTAAAAGGAGATGAAGGGTAATAAAAGAGTCTCGTGGGTTGAGCTGCTTCTGTTGTATATTGTAAACATTATTTCTTTTACAGAATTGTATGTTCTCGGTTATTGCAGTAATATAATGAATAAGTTGCATTCAAAATTTAAAACGAACAGAGCATAATAATAATAGCCTGATATTCTTTTTCTGATATGTAAAGTCAGATATAATAATATGGCTCGGTATAATATCTTTAATTAAAATTTGCAATTTTGTAGTAAGCACTCTATTTATCCCAAGACCCATCACATTTACAATCGTTTTTAAGTTTGTAGCAAAAAAATGTGCAAATTCTATTCTAAAAGAATTCGTTTGACTTTGACATTTAAATGGCCGCGACTGAAAAAGTCTGTTTTTTTATCTTACCAGCATCACCAGACATAGGGTAGCCTGTTATAAAGGGATTAGCGTTAAGGATGGCAAACAGCAACTCAAACGTTTTATGACCCTATTTACTATCAACCAAACAAAAAGAGGGTGACAAGACTAAAATAAGATTTGATCGAGTAAAACCATATAACTCTTCGCTTCATTGCTGTAAAAATGCCATACTGTCTGGGAAAAACATGTAAGAAACAAAAAAGTCTTAATAATTTCATTATTGAGCCGTACTAACAAGAGTACAACACATATTCCAAAAGTTCCCTGACAATGACGTATCGAGGGCCAAGGGCAGCAATAAAAATTTGCTTTGAACTTGCGCAACATGAATTCATAAGAACCTTTGAAAATATTGCAATTTTTAGAAAAAGAATAAAATTCAAAATAAATAGTTTTAAAAAGTCTTCAATTGCTCAATCTGAACACATCGCGATTGCGAAAAAATAAAGAGTTTGCAAAAACACAAGATATTTTTCAAACAGTGGATTAGTCATAAACGTTTAAACGCTTTTCATTTCATCTTTCATCCCTTATATTTGCAAATCAGATCAATGCCAAATAAAGTAATAATGAATGTTCAATGCCCTAACTCAAATTTGTTCACCATGAATAGGTTTGATTGTTTTTAGAACCTTTTAAATTTCCTTTTGATGACTAGAATAGATTTAATCTGTCCAATTTTTAGTCCAGAACACTTCATTCTTTTGCCTTTTTGTAATAAAATTTTTCGGACTGTGTCAAATTGGATATTTGATTGTGAGCAGAACAAAATAGACATTAACATTACACATTTCATTCTCATAAAAACTGAACATATGGTCATGCTATGACATCTTTCATTTCTGTCACTTGCACTGCATTACATTGCAATATGGAATGCACTTCATCAAATACCCAAAAACTTTTTCTCTTTTTGTAAGTACTTTTCGGTGCTGGAGTTGTTTATTTGAAGTGACGCTGCTGATTCTGAAACTGAGTTGGATGGATGCATCATTATTTGTGTTCTAAAAAAGGGTTTTCAAAGGGGCATAAAAACACGGCCGTCTTCAGCAGTAGTATCAAAAGGAATATGACACTTTTGCGTACTCTTCCAACATTCAGACAAGCAATCCACTCATGTCACATTTCTCTTTGTTCCTGTTTGCAGGCCTTCTTTTCAAAATCTGTGAAAGCAAAATCATGAACAACAAGCTTTGCAACAAAACTGTTTCAGGCATTTTTTCAGATTAATTTGGCACATTCCTCACTATCAAATTTAATTTCCTTAACATGAGGATTTCATTGACAAGAAAAATTAAATAAAAACGAGTAAAATCGAATTACAGTAGTAATATATATATATCTGCTCTTGAGTTTGAATTTTTGCTGTCCACTTGAAAACTCATTTAAAACAAAAATTACAAAAAAGGGTTTAAATTTGAAATACTCTTTTGGATTTCTCTACTTACAAAAGTTCAATGCTATATATTGGTTTCGTTTCTAATGAAATCAAGTACAATTTTTATGAAACCCATGAAAAACGATTTTGCTTTTATTTCTTTCCTTTTTCAAATATCAAATATCGCAGCTCAAGTTAATAGAGAAATATCGTTTCCAGATTTAATTACTATTTTATGCTCGTCCAAAAAATTGGATCTAGTTGATTATTTTATTTATCCAGGCTATTTTTAGAAATCCCTTCCATGTGATTGTAATAAAACACGGCATCTCGTTACTAGCGGATCAGCAGTAAAGGAGCGGTAGAAAAGCGAAGGAAAACAAATAAAGAAAAATATATATCAAAAAGTTCCAAAGAACAAATAATGATTTGTAAATAAAAAGGATTCTTCATTCTACCATATAAAACTGCAGGAGCAGCAGTAACATCAAAGTGCAAAGTATGAGTCACTCAAACCCAAACAACATTACGTATAGGTAAGCAAGACTAAAGAATCTCTTCCAATATTAAATGAAAGTATTTTCTGGTATTTACTGAGTTGAACTTATGATGTAGTTGAAAAAGAAACTAAGCACATATTTCAGAATTTAACACAATTTGTACAGTCACTCAAAGTTTTTGGCATGAAGAGATGTATCCAATTCCAGCTCAAAATCTCTCTTTCAGCTAGTCAATAGCTGTTCATTAAAAGTGAAACTTATGAGTTTTCCAGGGATAGAGACAGGCTGCCATTATATGATGAATGTACTTTTCTAAATCCTTCTTCTTGATCAATAACATTCACAAAATTCTCAAAGGATGGTTAAAATTGATGATGGAAAAAGGGTACGTTTTATAGCTTTAGATTGCTTATTCGGTGGAAACCTTACTGCCCCAAGCCATCATCATTATTTTCAAACTCCAAAGCATATCATCAACAGAAAAAGGAAAAATTCAATTGGATCAACATATCATCAACATTTACAATATACCACTAAAAGTATTGAATTATATTCATTTGAAGTATTGTCGACGTAAATTGTACAAAATGCACATTTTTAGAGCTAATTAGGTTGGCTCAGAGAACTTTGAAATGAAGTCTGGAATGAAAATGAGTAATGCCTGAATGTGTAAAAGGATTAGTTTAATGAAGGTTCGCGCTGTCGGCGGTATATGATTATCTTCTTGCTATGTATTTGATATGCAACTGTCACACTACTGAGGAGTGGAGTAAGAAATTTAATATTTTGTTTCGAATATCTCCATGAGTGAGGCAAAGCTAGATAGATTGTCAAGAAGAAGCCTTCTTTTAAAATATTATTAATCAGTTAGAAGAGCAGTTGGCTTCATTTAATCATTATGACTTTTGTCAGTCGTGTTTTCACTTCTTACTAAAAATAGACAGTTAAAATTGACAGCCATGAAAATAAGTAGAGTTAAAGAGATGACTTTCACGCCGAATTCTGCCAATTTTTTGCTTTTATCTTTTTATTAAATTCAGCTAAAATGTGACATTCCTTTAAAATTATGAGAATTCCACTTGCTCACTTATTTTTTAAATGAGTTTATTCACCTTCACCCACCCCATACAACACATCACTAGCAGGAAAGTCAGACTGACTAGACTCATCATCCCAAAAATAAAAATTGGGTCAGAGGGAACGACATGCGATAACTCCGTTTCCCCTCTTTGTTTATGTCTCAATTCTTCCCTATTTAGCATCCAAAATCAGGGAATCTTTGTATTATTGCATGTCGAAAAGTAAAGTTCAATGACACAAAATCATCACCACCCTAACTTAAACCGATCAACAAGCTGTTTTCTATTTATACTTTCTATCTCCCTTCTATTTCCTCCTGCCCTTTTTCTTCATTTAAAAATATTATTCAAATGGACTGACCTACTAACTATAGTAAAGTTGACTTATGACGAAAGAGGGAGAGAGAAGTTAACTAACGGGAAATACCCTTCCCTTCTTCTCCGGCTCCCTCTTCTTGTCTCCCTTCCCTGGTCTATATCTCTCAGAGTGCCGGCACCCTTCTCTTTGCAACTTCCCCTCTTCCGTAGGTCCCCCTCTCATTGAGGGAGAAGAGAAGGGAAAAGTGAAAGTGAGTAAGTGGGGAAGACCAGAAAATAAAAGAACATAAACAAGACGACCCACATCTACTTTACTAGAAAACAACGTGTACAGTAGTAAAATTTGTTCCCCTCACCCTAGTCTACCTTACCTTTGATAGGAAAAGGAGTCATTATCATCGTCAGCACCTCTACCACGCGCCGATTTACTATTGTTATTACGATTATCATCATCAACAACAACAGCACTAGTGAAATCATAAAACCACACCAGCAACAGGGTTAGATCCAGTCTCCCTCGTCATCATTCCGACACCAAAATCTATGTCGTGTCAATAAAAAGATCAACCAAAGGAACAAGTGCTCTATTATTATTATTTCTCCTTTCATTTCCCCTTTGCTAGTGGCAGACATAAATAAGCAGGTATAGATTACCTACTTTTGTATTTTTGCATGAGATAAGGAAATGGGGAACCCACCGCTGTGGTATTCTAGCCAAAAATCTGTAAAATCCACCACGACGGATGACTTGGCTTGCTTCCTCCATTTAACTAGCTTTAAAGTGAATACCACAATTTTTTAAAAAATCTGCTACCAAGATCTTACAAAAATTTCATTTTTTTATGCCATCTCCAGCTGCTCCAGCAATTTTCCATCTTTCTTGAAGTTCAGCTGAATGCATTGTGAACTAACATAGCTAAACAGCAAAACCATCCAAAACAACAACAAAAGTCGTCTTACGACCCTCCTGTTCTCCCCAACATAAAGATCAGATAATCTTTTAAGAAAGAGAGGGAAGACGGAATGAATGCTCGAGGGGATCTTTTAAGACGTTTAGTAAAGCATAGTTAGGGTAGGATAAGAAACCACACATTTTTTTAAAAATATTGTTGGAAGATGATAACTTTTGAATGATTTTTGGGAGGAGATGGCATATCAGGTCTGCTGCAACATTTCATGTTATACCCCTCTTGTAATATTCAAAGACGCCCCAAGAAGATGAAAAAACGAAGAAAATGTTGTTGTGGAAGGTTATTGTAAGAAATCGTTATTTCCCTTTTCCTTTCATTTCTTTCTTGTGGAGAATGAAAAAGAAAACGTGTGCGAGAGAATGTTTTTGACGAGAATTTTAAGAGAGAAATATTTTTTAAAAGAAATACGATACAAAAAGAAGGCAAAAAGGAGGAAAAGGCTACATGTGACGTGCCGAAGAAGTAATTTATGTTTCTTTTGTACATTCTATTTTTTAAAATGACTTGTGGATGCGGCGTTGCTTTCGCTCTTGCTGTGTTGTGCTAAAGAGGAAAGAATGCTTCGCTATTAACATTACACGCTGGACCTATCCCAACTGGAAAGATTTCAATCGATTTCTTTTTGTATTGATGGTTTTGCTCATCAAAAGAATTCATTATTGAAAGTAAAATTACTTCGAAATTAAAGTGACTTTGCGTCTTTTCTTTTTCTTTGTTTAGAAAATGCTTATTCAGGTGAAGCGTTTTTCTGGGGTTTGATTTTGATTTATTTGCTGCTTTCAAATGTAGAAACATATTATGCAAGTGTAAGTAAATGGGTGCAAGTAGGTCTGTAACTTACCTTTCAGCGATTCTTTCCTCGATCGAATCTTCGATACTGTAACTTCCTGCTTTCACATGTAAGGATTTGTAAAGCTTTTAGGGGAAAATTGGCAAGCC
>JAANSO010001991.1:0-14792 GCA_036507315.1 Lepidocyrtus fimetarius | reverse complement strand
TAGTAATAAAATTTTATTTCCGTAAATTAAGACAAGAAGTTTCATACAGTTTAGTTTGCTTTCACACAAAGTGCTTTTCAGATTAAAAATTCCGACAAAATTTTTTAAGACAAAATGGTTGCCGACAAAATGCATTCAGATAACGTGTTTTAAACCAATTTACCTAGAATCTTTTATTTTCAGTTGAGAAAAGATCTACCACTACAGTTCCAATTTGAACGGGAAAACAGATAATAGAACTGGATTACGTTTTTAGAGGTATTTCCGTTCCAATTTCACTACTTTTTTGCGTTTTTACGTTACACTGCAAATATATTGGAGAAAGGAAAAAAGGGTGACTTGAACGGGAGACATAAAGGGAAAGACTTAAAAGGTTATTCGGTTCCGTGTTCTTTAGATCTTTTGAAAAGGAAGAAAGAAGAGAGAGATGGATGCCATCACACAATCTCGATCACACGTTTACAGGAGATTATCATTAAAGAAGGTCATTTCGTCTAATGCTGGCTTGTCGCTGTTTCAGTTTTTTTTGTGTATCTAAAAAGGCTCTAGAGGAGCGTCCAACGAGAAAAATGTGAAACTGAAACCATTTTATTATTAGTTAGGTACGTGAAACTAGTGACACTCTAGGCCATACCAAAGTCATATCTCTCATCTTTCTTGCTCGTTTCTATCAGGGAGATACCCTACTGTTTCTTGTACCCCATATTATAATGCTTTGGAGACCATTTATTGTTTCCTCGTTTTGGTTTCGTTTTTCTTGTCCATTTCATTCCGCCAATCCATCCATAATCCCTTCTTTTCGTAGCAAAAACCGCACAATCAGTTCTTTATAGGATTGGGACAAAAACACAAAAAAAGAGTAATACAGAATATTGTATTTATTTTATGTATATTGCTCACCCGTCTGTGTTGAATAAAAAGTACCACGGCCCCACAACTAATAGCAAATACAATTTGGCAAATATAATTTCTTAATTAAATTGCGAAAAGAACTATACTTCAATATATATCCAGAAAAATAAGATAGCTTAATTGTTGGAAATCACATATAAGCAGTAATTTTAGATGCTTGTACATACTATTGTTTTGTTTCTTATGAAGACGATTTCTGCAAAATAGTAAAAACAAAGTAAAATTTCAAATAAAGCCTTACACAGAATAGTTAGCAAAACTTATCTAATTTGGGATATCTTTTGGGTATAGACTGAAGTTATCGGCTGAGCGTATTTTTGTATTTCGAAGTTGAATTGTTATCTCACTCGTAGTCAGGTCATTTAAAGAAAAGGGTTTACTATTTTTGCGATACTGGTTGGTCAATCAATAATAATAATAGTTTTTTTGGTGAAAACTTTTCCCATCAATTTTTACATTCATCTTCATCACATTTTACAAAACTTTCTTTTTACGGTCAAAGGTTTTTTAGGTTTTCCATTGAATCAAACCTCATTTCAATAAAATAAAGCGTATCATTGACTCATTGCATAGAATGAAGTGAGAAGTGGAAAGGAAACTCTGAATATTTATCATAACACTTTTCACTTTCCCTTTACTTTTATCTTTGAAAAAACTGAGGAATGATATGAAATGTTTGAAAGTTTTAAAAAAGGTCTTTCTTCCTTTCCGATAAAGTGTTAAGAGTGCAGATGATTGGTAAACTAAAGTGGGAAGTAGCTTTTAGAGTGGAATGAAATCATTATGAAGTAAAATAGAAAAGTCAATGGACTATTCTCTTTTCTTTTAAAAGTCAAAAAGACTTTATCCAATCCTATTATGTGCATAATTTTGCAATATTCGCAAAGTCAAACCAGCGGGGTTAAAGTAGAATTAAAAGTTGAAAGGGAACTGTAATACTGACATTGTTGCTAGTTGAAAAATGATCCAAGATTGGAAATTTGACCCGAGATCAGGGCATGTCATAGAGGAAAAACAAAGAAGAAACACGTGTGTCCAATTAGCAACGTGACTACTGTCATCCATTTCTCTTTAATTCCAACTACTTTTGCAATGGATTTGCACAAAACTACTTAAGACATGTAAGTGGAATATAACAAGTTTTACTTCAATCAAGGAGAAAGTCGTACTGCAGCAACAGCAGCTGATAATGATACTCGTAGAAAGAAAATAATTTGGAATACGATATAATTACTCTTTACACAAAAGTTGAGCAAACTTTTTTCCTCTTCCAACCGCTTTCACTTGGGGGTTCAAATTAAAGTTTTTTTTCTTATTATGACCACCATTTCATTCCATTTAAGCTTTCCTGCTGCACTTTGGATCAATGTAAATTATCACATTAACGTAAGTTTAGTAGTGCTAGAAATCAGAAGGACTCTCGTTTATTCTTCTTTTAACGAAGATTCTTACTCTTGGGCAATAACAATTATTCCCTTTCACATTCTCACGGCTGGCTTAACTGGAAGAATTTTTTGTGCCAGTGGTTAAAGAGAGCTCTTAACGAAATTCTAAATTGGAATGGGAGAAAGTTGTAATTTAGAAATGAAAAAGTGAGAAAAAGCTTACATAAGGAGAGAATAGAATTATTTTTGATGTGGGGGTGGATGTTATATGCTGCAGTATTGGTTAATGATGATCAGAAAGACAATGATCATCAGCAGAATTTAGAATGAACGGAGTTTAGTGGAAGTGGATGAGCAGTAAAACGACGATAAGAATGCGATGTCACAGTATTTTAGAAAAGAATTATTATTTGGTAGAATGTGAGAGAGTAATTTATCCATTTTTTATCTATCTCTGTTCCGTTTAAAGATGGATCATTGAATTGGAGTGGTTTGCTGAGCAAGCTTTAATGCTGCTTGCTTTCTCCTGCTGTTACAAACCACTGGAAAAGTACTTGACATAGTCATTGGTCTTCAAGTATAATTCTTTTTTAGTTTTTAGCCTCTGTGAGAATGAGCATAGAGACAAAATTCCAATAAAGAGGCTAAAAGAGCCAAAGCATTTAGGAAAGGAAGTGTAAATCTTCAAAAGAAGCTTGGTTACGTTTTCATTACTCAACGTTTTTAAACATTGCATCTCTACTAGCATCATTAACTTTGATTTTAAAATCGTTTGTTGAATAATGAAAAATGGTGCTAATCCGCTTGAAAGTTGTCAAATTGCAAACAGCATTTTCCGTGTTTGTGAAATTTTCGAAAGAGTGCGGATGAAACTGAAGGGATTTTGGTATTCCCTATTTCAACATTAACTTCATCACTTATGTCTTTTGCAAGCGACGCTGATAAGGATTGTTTTTTGTAAACAAAAACTTAAGTAATGGTTAAATATGATAATGGCGACACAGGGCGGGCTACAAGAGGATAAAAATTGTTAGAACAATGCAATGACCGATTAAGTACTTTCTGCCGGTCTTTCTTTTGTTTGATTCGTCATCGTGCTTTTGTTTTAGTTTTTTAACCCGTACTGTTTTTGTATAACATATAAAAGGGGTTGGAGCAACTCAAGGGAAAGTTACGACCTGATTATTGAAATGGTTAGCACATAAATAGGCATTAATATCAGTGTCACTGAGTTTCCGGTAGTTTTCCTTCTCATTCTTTCTTGTTGCCGCTCTAGTTTTCCCCTTTCGTCTCCCGCACATTTTTTAGCAAAATCAATTTTTATTGTGATTATATGTACATAAATGAGAGGGAATGCAGATAATCTCGAGACGATTAATATAGTATGGATTGCGAATGTTCTCTTTTTACTGTGATTACTTCTTCATCGGATTCAACAGAAAAAGGGGAAAGAGAAAAGCTTCTATTAATTCCACATAAAAGCAGTTTCAGACAATGAAAGGAATCTGTTTAAATTAGCGGCAGTATCATGTCATCATCATCCTTAACAAGGAAACTTAACAAAACATTTGAAAATAGAAATGGGAGCAATAAAAAGGGATAAGCCTTTATCGCAAAATAGCCAAGCTCTTACGTAAGCAGGAAGGATATTTGTATTTACTTTTTACTAAATCTAATCTTTCTCTTTCACTGTTTTGTTTACTATTGTCTCTTTTAAAAGGAAGCCGGATTGGGAATAATAATAAAAATTAAAATGGGACATGTGAATACTCTAAACAGATGAGAAAGAAGGGGAAAATGAGAAAGGGAGTGAAATGAGTACGCTCTTTGGTATTTATAGATAGTGACGAGATGTGATTTGAGTAAAAAGTCTCTATTTCCGCGTATAGTTCTACTCTTTTTATAGATCACAATCCTTTTGCTCAAAACACAGGAAAGCAAAACATTGCTTGACTTGGCTTAAGCTTAGATTTGCAAACAAATGAAAAGTACTCTGTTCCTGAACAATATTATGCCACGGATGAAGTAGAAGGAAACAAGTGAAAGTTTTTGTGGAACTGACTAAATAACATAGGGAAAAACGGTTCTAGTTTTGGGGCATGAGTGGGTTTAATGGGAATGGGAGTTTGATTAGTTCCTTTGCATTCAACATCGTCATCGTAATGCTCGCCTTGCAAGGGAAGTAACGTAAGTGAGTTTAGCTAGCTAAACTTGTGAGTCTGGGGCACAAAAAGGTTCTTATTAGCACACAATCATATTATTACCATGATTATTATTATTTACTTTCCTTGTCTTTCCCCATTCATTTCCTTTCTCTACCGTATTATCTGCTCATTCGCAAAAAGTTTTTAAATTCTCTGTAATGCGAGTAGGATTTGCTTTGAAACACATTTCATTGGAAATAATGTTGATGATGAGGATGTTGAAATCTACAATTTTGCTACAGACAACAGACATTCATTCACTACTAACTATCAACATCATAATGATTTAAATTTGCAATATTATTATTTTTACCCATGCCGCTACTGACATCGACATCACTGTATTAAATAAAATCATAAGATGGAAATAGGAGAAAATTTTTATTCAGGAATTTCATTTTTATAGAGAATTGTGAAATGAATCTATTCAGATTCCTAATTTGGAGTTCCACAGGGAATTAGTTTGCGAGATGAAGAACAAAGGAAAAAATCATTTGGGCTCATCTTCATCATCACCATCACAAAAGGGAGATTTTCATTCTGATGAAATTTCCTTTTCATTTCATTTAACAAACAATTCATATTTTTAGCTATTATATGAGCCTTATGTAATTTAGTTTTTTATTTGCATTTTAGCTGAGCAGACATAAACATATAGACACTATATAAGGCACACTTTAATTTATTATTAATTTTATTTCCACAGGGCGAAAATTACTTGGAGAAAAAACTGGGACAAACTATGCAAATACATACATTTTTGCCTACTCACTTTGTGTGAATTAAAAAGTTTATTTTGAATACCTAATTCTTAATTTTCTCTTACGTAAGAAACGTATTTGTAGCTTTAAAAACTTTGTTTTCAGCTAAATTATAAACTAAAAATGCACCGCCTTTTTCATAAGTTACTTGAGTTTCATAAGAATGTTTTGCTGTTTATTGATTTATGATTTAGATTTATTTCATTTCAGTAATTAAATTGGCACGATTACATAAAATGTCATCGACGGGCAGTACTTCGTCAATCCACTATTATTAATAAAACAAAAGAATTTCCAATTACTTTTTAAAACAATATTGTAACAAAATAAAAAAAGAATAATAATAAATGATTTCAAAACGAGACAATTACAATTTAAAATTTATGTCTAAGACGTCAATTATTGTTCAAGTTTTGCTGGGAATTGTTTATCTTTTTAATGTTTTTCGGTAAAACTTGTTCTTTAAAAATAAAAATGAAGAAAACTCAAGGCCATTGAAACATATTTGGAGGGACTAATGCATTGAAAGAGTAAAAACATTTGCTTAGGTACTAAGGGAAAGAAGTTTTGTTACTTCTCTCCTACTCAGGAAATTACACAAAAAAGGCAATAACAATGTTTTATACGCAACTGAATCAATCACTAATTGCTAAATTTTGAGCGAAATATAGGATAATAAGGAGATTTGTATTTCCAAGTAGTAATTCTAATTAATTAAAAAAGACTAAAGTCTACTTAAGCAGGCAAGTTGAAACTGTACATAGTTACGTATAGAGAAGAGGAATATTTGGTTTGGTATCGAGATTCCTTGTAAAAATACTTCCGGAAAAATAAACAAAGAAGC
Source organism: Lepidocyrtus fimetarius (assembly GCA_036507315.1). Taxonomy (NCBI): domain Eukaryota; kingdom Metazoa; phylum Arthropoda; class Collembola; order Entomobryomorpha; family Entomobryidae; genus Lepidocyrtus; species Lepidocyrtus fimetarius. Next base: position 8,686 of record JAANSO010001991.1, on the reverse strand, counting down.
CTTCACTTAAAAATCTGTTTGAGTAAACTTGTTTTCAAGTGGGGATGGGGAAGACGCATTTGAGAGACTAAAACCGTAGTAAATTGTGGAAGGAATATAAAAATTCCAAGCCATTCCCCACTTTTATGTGGGAATGATGTTGATGATTCTGATGCAACTGATAATGGAAGACAGGAGCGCAATAATTTTTGCTAGTGCTCTTCCAACTGATCATGATAGTGATGATTTTGTTGAACTGGGTAAACTGGTTCTTGGAAAAGGAGAAAAAGAAGGAGAGCTGTACAAGAGTAGAGTTGTATTCAAGGAAAAGGATAAAAACAAAAAAGTAAAAAATGTAGTTTGCAATAAAAATATCAAAGTAAATAAAGGGAAGGGGAGAATGTAAGAGAATGCGAGGAAATGATCACAGAAAGTTGATGTCAAGTGTGATCTGTATTCACATAAACATCCTCTTTTCCCTTTTTCGAATATCTGCCTTCTCCAGTTATTCCTTCTTGACTTGCTTTTCTTAGAAAAAAGGAGTCCAAGCTTTGGAACGTGAGGATGAAATAAGGAAGTGAAAAGTGGAATACAAGAAAAAAGTGAAATAAGCTCAAATAAATCTGACAGAAGTGAGGGGAAATAGGAGATGTAAAAAATGAGGACCAGGATGGAATAGCAGAGAAACAGTGGAGGGTAAATAACGAAATTATTATTATATTTTGTACCATGTTGTTGTCCTTCTGTCCCTAACTCAAGCTTTTTTAGTCATGCAGAAGAAAAATCGCAAATTATTTGCAAAGTGTCTTCATCCTCTTCATCATATTAAGAAGAATTACTATCATCCCTAGAATTGCTGCTACAATTCTTGCATTTTTTCTCTCATTTCCAGGAAATTATGGAAATACTTTTACATGAGAATTGCTTCAATTAGAATCCGTCTTGATGAATATTCCACTACTTACTAAACGGTAGTATAATATTTTGTTTTTACTGTGTAATTCCCTATTTTTTCAAAAAAACGGACAAAATGTTTAAGCTCAAAATGTTGAATGCAAACCATAACGAGGTATTTAAAAAGCATTCATTTACTATTGAAAGTTACAGGGGATGGACTAGACAAAGAAAAGAGATAAGCAAATTCATAAATACTTTTGCGCTTCATTGTCTTTCTCATTTCTCCATTATTGTTTCTTTCCTCGCAAAAAATAGAGACCAAGAAATACCTAGCGGATAGAGAGTCTTGAAACTTATTATTAAAATGAATCCGTTTTCTTGTGTGAGCTCACATTAAAAATGTTTTTCGTGATTAGGATTTCTGCGAAATTGGCAAAATTAAAATTCTTTGCATTTTCTTTCTTATACACTCATAGTTTCATTAAGCAGTACGGAGAAGGAGACCTTGAGCAAAAGTGTAGAAGAGGAGATGAAACGAAGCTAACAAAAGATTCTTTTTTAATTTAAAATAATTTCTTTCGCTTTATTCGTACCCGACCTACTAGGAAACTAGGTTTCTGGATCAATTTGAGGGTAAAAAATTGCTATTCTTATTACAATTATGCACACCAAAAAGTTGTAATATTTGATTTGATGATATTTTCTGACATTCCTTTGCAAAAAATATGAGAATAAAAAATTGAACCCTACGTTAAGGATGAGCAAGAGAAGGAGTTACATGATCTGTAAAAGTTTTCTCCGCTTAACTCAAATGATGAATTATGCATATTTAATTTCCTTATGCTTCTTGCTTTCAAATTCAAAAGTTTTCTTGCTTCTACGTTTGCCGAAAACTTAATTGATTTGACGAAATTATGATACATTTTATGATTTTATGTGTACATGATGATGATGATGATTACAGGCAATGAAAACTCGTTTTTCAACAAGGCCTAATTTTTTTACTCCCTACATTTCATTCTTTCCAGCTTTACATTATATTTTCAAATGGTTCTTGATTGCTTATCTTGTTGAAAATTATATAGAGACTTTTGAGAGAAGAACTCTATTTTTCATTTTGCAAACACAGTTCTATTTTTCTCGTTTAGCTCTAGAAACTTTTTCTTCGTTCCCTTTTGAAAATAAAGGATGATTTATGAAAGTTTAATGAGAAAATTCCAAAAAGCGTACCATTTCCTTGTGGTTTGACTTCCTTCCTCCCATCCCGTCCTTCGTCTTCCCTTGCTGAGTGAGACTTTGTTCTTAGGCTTGATGTAAGTACTAAATATGGAGAAAAGTAGAAGATAAGTCTTCCTCGTGTTCTTGTTCCCCTTCTCCACATGTGTGTGTGATGATAGTGCATCCTTCTTTTCTTAAGAGGCAAGGCTAAGAACTTTCTTTTAATCATATTGACGTTGTTGGTAGGGAGGGTGGTGAAGGAGAAGAAAAGGGCCATCCACATTCCAATTCACTCACTACAAAAGAATATTTTTAGGGAAGGAGGAAGCAAAGAAAGTTTTCTTTTTTAAAAAGTATCTTTTCTTGGTTTTCGCATCTTCTCCCTTTTTCATTTCTTTTAAAGTTTTCTTTTGGCTTGGTTTGTTGGCTCTTTTGGGTTTTAGAGAAATGGATGAGGTTATGCTTGAGAGGTGAGGAGGTTACGTCATCTTCTTCTTCTTCTATACATTGCTGCTGGATGAGTTTTATACTTTCACAGATGATCAATTTCTTTATTCTCTTTCTCCTTAGGTTTTTGTTGAAAGAAGTGGAGCCGGGAAGATTGCAAAACATGGAAGTTTTCTGTTTGTGAGGTTGAGGGAACTATGCATACCTGAATGGAATTTATTCTACATTTTTTGATTACTTAAAAATTAACTAATTTTCTTTTGTACAAGTCTTAAAACATTTCCCCCAGTTTTCAGCAACTTTCCACACTTTCATAGCACCAAATTATAGTCATCTCATCACCACGATCATCATTTATACTTTTAAAATTAATTTGGGGTTTTAAACTATTTGCTTAAGTATATCATCATTAGCATTATACTTACATAAATAATTGGCTAAAGTTATACAAATTATATTTTATTGTATTACATAATAAATAGCTTTCTTTTGGCCAGAATTCTAGTTTTTGGTACGACGATGCATAAAAATACGAAGTAGATTTCAAAGTGGCCGCAAATAACTTTTCCTTTCCTCTGTCTGTGAGTTACCCAGTGACACAGTGAACGTAAAATAGAAAAGTGAATCGCTTATTTCTTATTTTACTTACACAATTTTCTGTAGCAGTAGCATAAATACGAGTAATAATTCATTTACGTAATAGTTAACTTTCACCTTCTTCCCCTCTTCTACTTCCACAAAAAAGTTTCCGTGTCTCCCTGTCTGTGCTCATTCCTTTCTTACCTTGTCTACCGTGCACAAAAAGTTTGAACAGAACTCCTCTCTTGTAAGAGGCAAAAGTGGCACAGGGAAAGTCCTGTTTAATGTAGTTTTTTGTAAGAAGATGATGATAAAGAAGAAAGAAGAGGAAAGGAAGAGAAGCGAATCTAGTCTAGACAGAGATGGAGAACTAAAAATACAATTTAAAGTCCCGTAGGAAGGTGAAGATCTAGCTCACAGTAGCTTTGCTTTTCTCTACTTAATAATAACAGTGGTAATAATAATAATAATGTTTAGTTGGTTTGTTGGTCTAGGGTTCGTCCTGGGGAATTGAGATTTGCTAAACTAAAGGCGGAAGAAGCAGAGCATTTATAGCTCTGGTTTAGGTTAAAAAACTTTCTATTTTTGGTTACTGGTTGGCTAGAAGTTGGGTTGGTTGGAGATACATGATGAGAGAAAAAGTGAAATATTTTCAGCAATAAATATGATAAATTCACGTTGTCTGTAGAGGAACTATGTGGAGTAAACGATTAAGTATACATACCTAGTAGTATAAAGTGTACGTATGTACAGTGAAGATAGCGTAAAGTTGAAACTAATACTATATTTTTCTCTAATTTTCTCTTATTCTAAAGATATGATAGTCTGGGTGAGATCATATTTTTGGTTCTTCTTATGTACTTAAAGTAATCACCATCATTTATATTATCAACAATAATAAGACAAATTATCGCGATGAAATCTACTCATTTCTTCCAGTGTGGGAATCAGAAACTTTCTTTTTGGTATTGTTAGGTTATTTTGTTATCGTATTGCAGTTACAATCTGTATTAATAGGGATAGAATGCAAAAAAAAGATATTGGGGCATTGCTGGAATATATAGGCCTTGTTCTATTTCAAAAATTGATCTTAGTTTTTGCAAAGGCCTATCTCTCTGATAAAAGTTTTCATCTTTTGGTGTCCACATTTTGTGGTTGTGGAATAAAATTTTAAGGGATTTGAATTTACTCCTTTTGATTTTGTTAGGCTACTTTATTCCCACATACTTTTTATGCTTCTTTGTCTGTTTCTAATTTTAGTTTGAGTTTGGTTCTTTTCTTTTAATGCTAGCGGCTGCATTCATTTAATTTCGAGAAAAAGTTTCTATTGGAAAGAGTGTGTAAAAGAAGGAGGAAGTGAAAGTTTTGTGTGTTGGAGAATGAGAATCCTAGTAGTACAGTGAGTAATTAATTATATCGTAATTAAAATTAATATCCTTGAAGGATTATTAAAATGTTCAAAAGGAGTCACGGACTCTGCTGGAGTTGCTCTTTCCCGAGCTGCAGCTCCTGTTTCTGGTACTGGCTAAAATTGGAAGCAATCATCAACACTAATGTAGGAAGCAGTAGAAGCGTTACTACTTTCCCACTTTTGAAGCTTTTCCCGGCATTCCTTGCGATGCTGATGATAATGCTCAAAATGATAATGAATAATTTGCAAGTAGTGCCTTGGATAAGGTCAAATGGCGACGATGCTGCTGCTGCTAAAGGGAAGGGTAGTGTTGTTGTTGTTGATGATGATAATGATGATTTAGCTCTGTTCATGATGATCATGTCGACCATGATAAGGAGAATCCAGCTGGTACAAAGTAGGAGGCTCCACACCGAACTTATTCTCACACAACCAGTGTAAGATGAATTGGCTGAGGAGGACGAGGAGGCAGCTGATGAAGAGGAGGCGGCAACCTTGCTCCCATCCGGGGATCCGTCTGATTTTCTTCTTTGGATTGCTGCCATTTTATCCCCTACATCATTCATAAATAGACATAAACTTTCTCGCTCTTACATTAGATATTCATGCAGAACACTATCACTCTGAGAGATAAGAAGAAAATTGGAATGAAAAAAGATGATGATTATGATGAATTCAATTCAATAAAAATAAATGCAAAAAATAAAAATGGATGTGCTAAAAATTGTGACGAAGGTTAGGTTAAAATGAAAAGAGAATTTGAAGGCGAATTGAAGGCAATTTACATAATAAAAATGCCAATTTTCTTTCAAATACAAAGCAAAAGAGAATATCTTGGCACGTTCTTCACGCTCCTTTTAACTTTAACCTTCCTCTTAAATTCCCTCTTTATTTTATTGCTTTCGATAATAAAAAATGATGGAGATATCGATAGAGATGGGATGAATGATGAAAATAAAAAATGATGATGCAGATAATAAATAAAAATATAAAGAAACTGATGCTAATATGGATTTATTTTTTTTATTTTAGTGTTTTTCGAACCTTGAGAAATGTAGACAAGCGTAGAAGCAGGCTCAGCATTAGCCGTCTCGCAGGTATAGTTCCCCGAGTCAGTTACCTGAGCGTTCTCAATAATCAGCCTTGATTGGGTTTTACTTCCAGTCTCTGTCTGGATTGAGAGGTCCCTTGTGCTCCCGTAATTTATCATTCTTTCGTTATGATACCAAAATATGTATTCTGGTGGCTTCGGACTCTATATTTTTATTAAGGAGGAATAAAAAGAATGAGAAAATTAGAAAATATGGGTGAATTATGCAATGGAAACGAGGTTGCTGTCACCACCTAACCAACAACAGATATTGCATTATAACCATCACCACCTCCACTACACAACTTTGCTTAAAGATGGTTTGGGGAAGAATATAAAGGAATAGGGTACAAAGTTAAACTGTAATCCTATATCTTTCTTCTTTTCTTCCTTCTTCTTCCTCATTCCATGAAAGGGAGGAAAGCTGGAAATAGAAGGGAAAACATGAAATAAAAAGTGCGACATGAAGATTTTCTTAGCGCTTTTCTTCAAGGGTATAGGGTTTAACTTGAACAAACATGTCATGTCAGCATGACATGCATGCGTGAGCTGCTTAGCCTTTCTTCTATCCCTTCACCTTTTCTTCTTCCTCTTAGAAAAAACATGTCATACGACAAGGAAAACACAGGTTTTTTCCACAAAAAGAGCTCGAAACGTTTATTTTTGTGCATATTCCCTGGAAGGAGCATTTTATCATAATCATCGTTATCATCAAGAAAATCTTTGAAAAGAATAAAAGGAAAAGCTGAAGAAAGTGTATGGAGTATTTTCAGCTTTGAAGCAATATAAAAAATATAGGAAAAGAAGAAAAATGGACATGAAAGTAAAAAGTCTCTGGTATAAAGCATGTTTTCTATGCTATTAGAGCAATTGGGGCATTACTTTTAGTTTTGCTAAAATCCAGATAGAAAAAAGAATAAAAAAGAAGACAGAGATGAAGGAACGGAATGTAGTTGTTTGTAAGGGGAAAGGGGCAAAAAGAAGAAAGAAAAGAGAGTGAAGACGCAACCCATATTTCATTTTCAGAATACGTAAACTGCATAGAAATTAGCTTGCTCTCTCCCTTCTTTATCCCTTTCTCAGCTTCCTACCACCACCACCGCTGCCGATCTAGTTCCGGTTGTTTTGCGGCAGTGGTAAGTATAAGGCAGCGGAGAAGAAGAAAGGCGAGAATAAAAATTTAGCAAAGCCAATTTCTCTCCACTTCTTTTCCTATGGCTCTTCTCTTTGCAAAGTTAGCCAATTTTGTTTACTTGGATGAGAGATAGCGAATAGGCTTAGGGTATGAAGCTATAAGGTTGTTTCTTTCGGTTGCTTGCACAGGGCACTTGTGTGGATGAGATGGGATGACTCAATTCAGTCAGAGAGAATTTGGAAGAAGAAAGAAGGCACAATGACGATGATGACGACGTTGGTGATTGCAAATCGAGCTGGAAGCTCCCCTGCTCCGTGCCTACTCACGATTCATTCTTCTTTTCCTAGGTTCCGTAGGAATGGAAGGCATCGTGGGTACTGACTGGGTATAAAAACAGGATCGATCCGCTATCCACCACCGAGTACAAAGTAAGTAAGTTTTGTATAAAGTAACGTCAAAGAAATACATTTCGCCCTTGAGAGAATCTTTGCGGCTTCTCAAGAGCCTTCTACAGATTTTCAGTGTAAAAACGTATTGGAATAGGTTCCCAACAACCACCAAGCCATCACTGCTCCGGCTGCTTCAGCTGCCACATAGTTTCTGTCTTTTTTCGTATCGTTTTAAATATATGATGAGAAGGGAGAAGGAGGAAGAGAAAGTAAAAGAGAGGAGAAAATTTGCAGAAGGTACTTGAAAATATGATGGTAAAAGTGGAAATGGTAGTGGTGGTAGCAGTGCGGTGGAGAAAATCTAGGCCGCTTTCACTTTGCATTTTATTTTTTACAAATGGAAAAGGCATTTTTCACAGAGAGGAAAAAAGTGGAAAGGAAGAATGCTCTATAAATTCAAAAGATCAAATGAAAATTACAAGGAAGGGAGCAAGTACGAGGAGGGCACGCTATGTAAAATGTAAAAAAGAAGAGAGCCCTGAATGTTTTGCTCTAGTTTTCCTGTTCCCTTTGCTTCTGCTGTAGTTGATGTCGTTCCTTGTTGCTGTTGTTGTTGGTGGTGGGATTCACTTTTTATACATTTTGTTAGAAAGAGAGGGAAATATTAATGGCTGAAATACTAACCTTTTCCACAATGCAGACAAGATTGATGGTGCTTCCTTGCTGGATATGGTACTCTCCATTGCCAAGAATGAATGCTTCAGGTACAGCAACAAACACGTGGACAGAGAATGAGCTTATTCCTTTTCCGGAAGAAACCTACAGAAAAAACGAAGAAAAAAGATAAATGAAGACAAAAATCAATTCAATTAAAAAAGAAAAACGTTAGATGTGGCAGAAAAGAAGAAAACAGGAATAAATAACCAACGATAAGGAACATATTACAGTCTAGTTATTTTCCCGCTCCCCTCCCAAGAGTTTAGGCCTAGTTTTGTTATTATTTCGGTTTTAACATTTTTGCCAGTTTTATATCTGTCAGAAAGGAGAAAGAAAATGAGATGAAGGGGGATGAAGATGGGGGCAGCTTTGATTGACTGCTTTTGATTCAAAAAATGTCCAGTGCAGAGTCAAAATCGGCAAGAGTATATAAGAGAGGAATGAAAAGATGATGGTCTTCTCCTTTTCCTATGGCATTACTATGGCTTTTCTTAGAAAAGGATGGGGAAAGGTAAACGACTACCTTACAAGACAGGTTTTTAATAGGCTCACGTATACCTTCAAAATGGAATTTTCAATTGGGTTGTTCTCCACAGTTCAATGACTGTGTTCTGCCACAAAAATCATCATCAACAACAACAAAAACGAAGGTAATTTCGAGAAAGTTCAACTTTAAAGAAGCTGTTGATGACGATGATGATTAATGTTCGCTATGTAGCGATATTTTATCATTGAGTAGTCTCATAAAAACCTAACAAAGCAAGCAGGGTCGAGTGGGTATTTTGTAATCTTCGTCTCGTCTTCAAACCAAGCAGATTTTCTTA
>JAANSO010001990.1:0-14794 GCA_036507315.1 Lepidocyrtus fimetarius | reverse complement strand
GAATATATAAATAGTTCGTTGAAAACTTCGAGCAAATGTCTAAGCAGGCTTGCTGCCTTTTTGTTCCGTAGGTGAAAGAGTTCAACGCAAATTCGTTGTTATTCTTTTGCAAACTTTGGGCAAGTGTGTAAGCAGGCTTGCTGCTTTTATTTTCGTAAATGAAAAAGTTCTACACGAATTCGTGTTTATTTCATACTTATTCCGTCAAGTCAAATTCTCAATTAACACGTGATGCATAAAAAACGTGCCATTAGGTAGTTTAAACATAAATTACTTACCTTAATTTTAGTATTTAATTATTTGGAATATGAAAATTTTGATACTTAGATTATGCTTGTTTCTCTTGCAAAACTTTCTTCCGTAATTACTAATTAGCAGTTTTGATTAAAAAAATAAAATCTTGACTAGATTTTAGAATATAGAATTCTTGTCTATAATATAACTAATTGACCATTAGGAAAATTATGCTTCCGATGAAAAGAAATAATTGTAAGAAAGGAAATTAAAAGGGAATAAATTTAAGATCATGGGAGAGTGATGTTGTTTTAGATTGTTTTAGAAAAATTGGATTGCATCATCTTTTCAACGTTTTATTGGATTCTGCGCGTTGAGCGTGACAATGAAGATGCTTTGTTGATATTTGTGCTGCTGTTCGTGATTTGTTTTTACTTATCTGCTACGATGAATTATCATGACGATGAAGAAAAGTGAGAAGAGATGAAGAAAAAATGCTTAATAAGATGAGATTAATGATTATGAGTGTTTTGCTATAAATGCTGAAATGCCTCCTGCTTCTTTCTGTGCCCTTCTCTGCTCACTATCTGTCTGAACTTTTTTGCTTACTTTTATTGCTTAAATTACCTAAAGTTACTTTTACAAACAACATTTTCAATAGCCAACAAGTCAGTTTTTTACTCTCCTTTCAAGCTCATAAAATGCACGATTCATAATAATCACGAGGAGACAAGGAAAAGAGGCTAAAAGAATAAGGCTGATAATGACATTGAAAAGGCTTCGTTGAAATATATGCTGCGGCTGGTGAAAATAATGTTAAGAAGAAAAAGAAAGAGGAAAATAGTTTTATATGAGAGTTGCTTTTTCTCGTATTACAAATATTTTATACAAGTTGATGCCTTTTGTTTCACCTTTGTATACTTCACTTTTCTCTACTTCCTTTCTTTTTCCAAACCAACAAAAATTTAAGGTTGAACTCAAATACTTATTATTAAATAAATATTTTAATGAACTGTAGAAGCTGCCGCTACTACAGACATGGGTCTGCACAAAACTGAAGGATTTGCAAAAATTAACATAATTTTGTCGCCGTTTCTACTTTTTAAATCTTTTTTCACTTGTACTTGCTTATTAACCTATTTAATTGCATTAGATTGATTAAGATTTTTACGTTACTGGGAATTAAATCTTCTTGCTAAAAAACTTCAGATTATGTTAAGCACAATATGTTTTCTACCCAAATTAAAAAATGAGGGCTGCTATGAGTCAAAAAAAATTTCGTAAATATATTGAACTGAAGAGCTTAACCTAAATTTTACTTTTAATCTTTAGCTAAAAAATTGCTTCATTTATTTTGAATCTGCTCCTTAATTTTTCATTAAGAGCAATGTTAGTAACTAACTACTCTTTTAGTTTGCACTGTTTTTGATGATTCAGGAAAATGACGACGAGAAAATGAAAAAGGCTAAAATGAAATAAATGTGATGGTGACCAGAGTGACATTAAAAACGGTTGGATGATGAAGAAGAAAGAGAGTAATTTTCTACAGATGGTTCTCTTTATCGTGCATAGCAATATTTTACAAGTTGAGCTGCTTCAACTGCGTATTGCCATTGTGCTTACCTCTCTTCTCTATCAGCCTTTTCTTTAATGTCTGATTACTACAACTCTAACTGCAAAAAACGCAAAACCAAGTTGTTGGATACTTACTTTGTAAACGATGGGGGTTGTAGAAAAGCGACAGACATGATTTATTGCAAAAATGATAGTAAGAATTTTAAAGCAAAGTCATTTATACAACGTTTTACACTATTAGATTTTAGAGTAATAACATGTTGGGGCAAACTCCAAAGTGCATTTTTATGCTCCTGCTAACAAAACTTTGTAATAACAACATTTCAGTAGCCAACAATTCAATTCTTTTTACATTTTTTGCAATTCGTTCTATATGGGTTTCATAAAAGTAAACTGATGAAGGAAATTGGTAAAAAGAGATTTAAGTGATAATGCTTAATTGAAAATTATGCTGCGGTTATTGATTGAGAAAAAGGAAAGAAAAGAAGAAGTTTAAAAAATATATTATACAATTTGATGCTTTCCTGCCTGTTCCGTTTTTTCTTCTTATTACTAGCTTGAAAAGCTAGTTATGAAAAGGGTTTGATTGTTTGTCTGTCCGTCCGTCCGTCTCCGCGATAACTCAAAAAGGCCTAAACATAATGCAGCCAAATTTGGCGTAGTGGTAGATATGAACCCAATGATTTGCTTTATAGTGTTTCAGCAATTATGGACTAACGGTTAAGCCGTTAGAAGTGACCGTTAGAAAATCTTAAATTGCAACATATGGCAAGTTGCATATCAATCGAAAGGAGACAAACAATATGCAAATATTTTTGCAAAAATTGAATTTTACCGCTGAAAAAATCTTTTAATCTTCATTAACGGTTTAAATAGATTAAAGCTTTAAAAAGACTTGCAAAAAGTTGCAAATTTTCAAGCTAGTGTGTACGCAGGTGTGAATTTTTCGCCATAAATGATGTCGCAGCTTTCTATAAAGGTTTTAATCGTTCAAAATTTACTTTTACTGAGATGACTGAGAGAATTTACTGACTTTTACCTTTTTAATAAAAAGTTGCAAATTTCCAAGCTAGTATCTACGCAGCCTTGCGGCCTTTTATTTACTTTGAAACTGCATCCTCAAGTTTTTATCAGGAGTAATGTTAGTAACAAACAAATTTCTTAGTTTACTCTCTCTCTCTTTACTCATTCTCTCTCACTCCATTTTTGATGAGTCATGGTATTGACGACGACACAGAAAATAGACGAAAATGAGACAAATGTGATGATGACAAGTGGCAGAAACTTCGTTGTTGATGATGGTGTTGTTGGTGATAGTGATAATAATGTCGAGAATGAAGGAAAGGAAAGAAAAGATCTTTGCAATGAGGGTTTATTTTGTCATTCATCCTCTATTTTCTATCAACTTCTACTTTGTGTTCTTATAAGTATTATAAATAACTACGAATCTAACAACAAAAAAAAGGGGACAAAAATACTGGCATAATTACTTTGTAAAGATTTCTTTGCAGATAAGCTCCGTTACTGCAGACATGGGTTAGCACAAAAGTCATTTATCATTTCAAGGAAATTAAATGCACAACGATTTATAAAATGTCAAAGTCAATCTTTATTTTTTGCAATATCTTTTGGTTGGTTTAGTTTTTCTGTTTTCAGTAAACATTAAGCCAACCAATACAAATTTCACACTTCAATCCAAAAGAAGAATAAAGCACTTACATTTCACTGACTCAAACTGAGTTCTCGGGTCTTCATCAACAACACCTATTTACAATCTAACTGATCAGTCCTCTTAGTCTCACTCTTTTTCTTGCCTGTGGTGAGCATGTAATAATGATCTCAACTATATCTTTATTAGTTTATACATTTTTAACATTTACTTTCCTCATCCTCCTCTCTAGCACAATGAATCATGATAATGACGACGAGATGAAAAAAGATTGAAATGAAAAATAACTGATGATCATGAGTGCAGATATAAGAATGCTTTGTTAATAGTTATGTTGATGCTGATTGACAGAGAAAAAAGGAGGTTGTGGATATTGAAAAAAGAAGTTGTGCTTTTATTGCGGTTCTTCCTTCAGAAAAATATTGGATTTGTTGAAATATCTTCTCATCCAGTTTTCTTTTCCTACTTTTTAATATTTCTCTTTTGCAGTTCTTAGGTAGTTTAGGAAGAAGAAAGCGGTAGCTCAGGAACTTAATCGAACCACTCCAATGAATGAACTCCAAATAAACAATAAAACTCAAAAATTTTTGTTTTTGCTCGTCCTTTTTCTCACACATCTTACGGAATATTGTGTAAAATAGTGAATGATAACGACAAGAAAACTATTTTCCTTCTTGTTAAGTAACCCTTTCTTTTTCCAAACCCTCTCATTTCATTATCCAGGATACCAGGCAAAAAACGCTACGGTAGATGATGGTGCTAATAATGACAAATGAAAGATTTATATTTTCTTTATCCTTACCTTAAAATAGAAAATAAATAGATTAATTTTTGATGTTTGCTTTCGTCTTGCATGAAACAGTGAGTATTTTAACATTAGGGATTATGAAATGACGAGTAACCTTTCGACATACTTTTTCATGATATTTTTCATGCATTCCTACTTCGTTCTTTTTCATTCCTTCTTGTTAAAGAGGAGAGTGTATCTTCCAAATGGAAGAATACCTGCCTCAGGTATAAGAACAAAAGTTAAAGAAGAAATAAAAAGGAATGGAATTTTACTACAAATTGTAGTAAAATTCAATCACATGCAAAGAAATCTAGAAGGTGTCCTTGCCTTCAATAGCAATGAACTCTTTTTTACGATGTTACCATTTTCTATTTAAGAAGTGAAATGAGACGGTTTTTGGTGAAGTGTTGAATTTTGTGTCGAAATATATTTTTGTCTTTGAAAATATTTTAACACTAACAAACCGTCCGTCATCTTATTTTAGAAGACGAATAAGAGCGTTTTTGCTTCTCGTTGCCAATATTTTGCAACGATGAAGAGAAAGAAGGAGAGAAAGAGGGAACAAAGCCTGCCACACGCATTGACATGCTATGCCATTCCAGTTAGGATTTTATTTAGAGCTCATCAAATGAGGTAAGATATTTATATAAAATGAGTAATTTAAAGTGTAAAGAGAAAAAAGAAAAAGAGGAAATTTAGTTACAGTAATGTTTTCGTGTCATTTTAATACTCTCGCACAGCTTCCAGTGTTTTCCACTCTTTTCCAGTGATATTACATATTTTGGTTGATTTCTGTAAGAAATCCAAGAAAGGAAGAGACATGATGAGTGTGAACGAGGTTGCTGTTGTCTTTTTATCTACTTACTTCTTCGTCATTGTCACCATCACCATTTTATTATTTTAGTGTTACGAAATAGTAATAATTAAATAGATAATTGGTTAAGTGAAATGTAATTAGGGATCCTTTTCTTCTGGTCAGTGGCTGTGTATTCTCCGTGCTGACCAACACATTACGACAGAGAAAGAAAAGGGAAGGTATAGGAAAAATAGTAGTAGTAAAAAAGTTTTTAGTATGTGAAAGTAGGAGGAAAAGTGTGAAAATGTAAGAAATGAGATGAGAAGGAATACATATTATTATTAGCAACCGAATTTATTTATGAAAACTGCTTATTTAATTCAATTACTTTATTCTATGCAATTCATTTATTCGATTTATCTTCTGATCGCAGCAGAATTGCAAAATTGCACAGGTCCAGCCTCCGAAAACCCCACAACGTCCTCATCCCATCTCATATTATCCTTATTTCCTCAAGATTTTTCTGTGTTTCTTACAACAGCAAATTTCAAAAGTTCTCGTTCTCTTTTTTAGTTTAAGGCCGGCAGGGGCAAAATGATATAATTGTGATATTCAAATGTTGTTGTTGGTGATAATAACTTTTACTTTTGTTGTGCTCCTTCCTACAGTAAAAATATTTGGTATCAGTTGAAATATCTTTTCTTCCTGTTCTCTTTCCCCTTTCTGATTCCTGCCTTTTAGATTTTACAACGTTTAATTATAAACTTTGCCGTCAATATCCAAAATATTAAATGCCTTGGGAAAATATTAAATTTAAAAAGAGACAATGTGGGCTTCTTTCTCTTTCCTCTATTTATAAAGTGTAAGTGAAGCAAAAATTGCAGTTTAAAAGAGGTAGTAAATGATAACGACAAGAAACTATTTTCCTTCTTGTTATTATGCAACCCTTTTTTTCTTAGACTCTCTCACATTTCTCAAACTAGGATACGGGGTATTGAAATACATGGAAAGCTAATATTTGCAAAATCAGTTTTTATTGTAGCTTAATAAAAGCTCTGCGGTAGATGATGATGTGCTGCGACTATTTTGAATCAAATAAACGCAACATAATGCTAAACATGACGAATCAAAAACTTATATTTTTGCTTCATCATTACATTTGCTTTACTACTACTTGATCTTTTGTAAAATAATAAAAGAAGGCAGCAAGAAAAATGTTTGATTATTTTACCCCATTTTTCTGGAAGATTCTCTCAAATGTTACTTTTTCGTCTGTTTAAATATATTTCTTAGGAATAGAATATAGGTTTAAAAAGACAAAAAACCGTACGTAACCACTATCATCATCCCATTAGATAAACAAGTTTGCTGTCTTCCATACAAAATCAAAGTTTTAGTTTCTCTTTCTCGGTTTTAGTTCAAGTCCCCCTTGGGGCAAAAATCTTAATAGAAAAAACGCTCTGTTACAAACACTTTTATTTATAACGGTTTTTGTTCACCTCTTTTGCACCATAGAAATGAACATGATCGGACTGCTGTGATACAGTGAACACTGCCACTTATGTGATATATTCATAAGCTGAAGCAATGGTTGAATAAAAAGCCAAAAATATTTATGATGTTGACTAGAAGGAAATATTGCTTTTTACAAACAGTTTGAATTACTCCTATATGATTTTAGGCAAAGGCTCATATCATAACGGCGACGTTCTATTAAAGAAAATAAATAAACGGAGAATCCCAATGAATTCTGTTGCGACCATTCATATTAATTTAGACGAAAGAAACAAAAAAGATTTAGATGAGATTGAGGATGATGAAAATAGAATTGACAGTAATTTGTTGATGATTATGCCAATTTTATAAAATGTTGGAAAGAAGTAGAGTGAGAAACGGCGACACTTTGTGCGTAATGTGTTTATATTAGCATACAAAACGTTGCGGTATGTGCTACTGCTCAGTGACTAATATGGATTGAATTAACGCAACGATAATGAATATGATGTGAATGTATGAAACATGACAAATGAAATACTTATATTTGCTTCAACTTTACCATTGCTTTACTATTGTGAAATAGTAAGGAAGGCAGCGAGAAAAATGTTTTATTATTTTCCCCCATTTTTCTGCAGACCATCTCAAATGCTACTTTTCCGTTTGTTCTAATATATTTTTTAAGAGTAGAATAAATTTGCAAACAGGCAAAACAACCGTACAGTATCTCATCTGATAATAAACTGTTTTTCTGTTTAAGAGTGCTGCGTTTCTTACAACGTTTTAGTTTCTCTTTCTAGTTTTTAATACATGTCTGCCTGGAGCAAAAATCCTAATAGGAAAGATAAACTCTCTTACAAACACTTTTAATTCTAAACGTTTTTTGTTCACTTCTCACTGGCATGATTTCATTATTGTCTCACCCTTTTCTACTCATGTATTGCCTTTGTTACTCTCATAAACATTCTTGTCATGTCACTCTTATTTTCATATTACGTAATCCTAATCCCCATCACTTATCTACTTATCTAAGATTTGGTCTGCTGCAGCAAAGATTGTTTTTTCTTAAAAATTTTCATCCCATTCGGGGTAAAATAAAAAACCCTTAAAGTAAAACTTTTTTCACTAGCAAGCATTCTGAAATCAAAGTATTATTTTGTGTACTCCCTCATTTTCGTTTTTGCAACAGAAATAAAATTGATGGGCCTGCTGTGAGACTGTATTTAATCATTATTGCATTATCCTCATTGCACATTCAATCAAACTTCAATTAAGCCAAAAGCTAAATACTTTCAACAGTCTTTTTTTAGACCAAAAATTCCGCATTTAAAATTCCTCCAATTTTTTATGATGATGGGGAACATTTCGTATGGCATTTATTTCATTCGGCTGCTGCAATGAAAAAACTTGATCAAAGGGATTTAATTTTCAACAGCACAGTCTGAAAGGACAGTTGACTTGTGAGTTGGGGAATATGAGAAAAATAACTTAAACAATACGAATAATGTTTTTGGTCGTCAGCAAAATGCTTTCGAATGGAAAACTACCAAAGGAGAGGAATTTATTTATTAAAAGCAATTTGTTTCTTATTCACCTTATGATTCTCATCTTAGTTGTTTTCTTCAACGTCATGGTCGATGTCTTTGTTAAAAAACGAACGAACGAAGAAAAAATTTTCCTATTTTTACGTACCGTTGGTTTATAAAAATAAGATTACATCATTTTTGGGAATTTCCAAATAAAGATAAACGTTCTATCAAAGACTTTGCCATTTTTCGTCTATGTGAAAACTCATCCCGCTAATAGTTTACGCGATACTCATTGTGGTTCTTTTTTGGTTTCCTTTACCCTGCCTTTTCTAATACTAAGGGAAAAATGAATTGAGTCAAGTTGTTGGTGAAAAGAAAGCAAAAACGACATCTGCAAAATGAAAAAAATGAGTAAATGTTACATCAGAATGTGCTGCAATTTTTTATATAGTTTAATCTACACATTTAATATCCTGCAATGATTTGTATGATACTGATAAACATACATATTCAGAGGAAAGTACTCGTAGCACATAAATATCATTTTTCTTGCGTATTTTTGGTTTACTTCGTATTTTGAATGGGGAAAAGTGAAAAAATAATTGATTTTGGATGCTCTATTTCTGTTTTTATTCAAGGCAAGATGAATACAATTTTGAAAGAAAAAGAGATAGAGAAAGTAACTGAAAGTGTTCAAATTAGCTTAATAAAAAAGACTGTGGTAAATGCTGCTGTGCTGCTCTGTGACTATTTTGGATTGAATAAACGCAGTAATAATTCTACACATGTAAAATACTTATATTTACTTCAACTTTGCCTTCACTTTACCCCTGGATCTTTCCTAAAACCCTTCATCTAAATATTTCGTAAAATAGTAAATGAAGGCAGTAAGAAACAAATGTTGTATTACTTTGCCCACATTTTTCTGTCCAACTCTCTCAAATTGTCCTTTCGCGTTTGTTTAAATTTGTTTTTTCTCAAGAGTTTGCTGCATTTCTCACAACAACAACGTTTAAGTTTATCCTTGTCTTTCCTAATCCAAGTACGCTTGAGACATAAAATCTTGATAACACAAACATTCAAAATTATGACGGCAAGAGAAAGAATGAAGGTTGATTTCAGATGAGACTGGGAATGATGACTGTAGAGTAGACAAGTTTTTATGATGATGCAAATTTTATTAAAATAGAGGCAAGAGGAGGAAAGTTCCACTTGTGTTCTGTGTGTTAACACCCTGTTC
Organism: Lepidocyrtus fimetarius; assembly: GCA_036507315.1. Taxonomy (NCBI): domain Eukaryota; kingdom Metazoa; phylum Arthropoda; class Collembola; order Entomobryomorpha; family Entomobryidae; genus Lepidocyrtus; species Lepidocyrtus fimetarius. The sequence goes on along the minus strand of JAANSO010001990.1, from coordinate 5,467 downwards.
TCTTCCCCTGCTTCCTTTTTCGCTTCTTTATTGCAAGAAAAATGCAATAATGAAGGAAAAGAGACACACACGGCGGACAAAATGAATACTTAAATAGGTAAAACACTTTCGTTCACTTTTTTTGCATATTGGATTTAAAGTTTTATGATTTTTAGAAAAATAGTTATGTTAGATTCTATAAGTTTGTTTATAAAGAAATGAAGATGAGATTGAGTAGGTTGTATTCCAATATAACACACTTTTAAGTAAAGAAAAAAAGGCCGCAAGCTTGCGTAGACACGAGCTTGAAAAGTTGCAACTTTTTGCAAGTCTTTACTACTTTAAACTTACGGACAATATCTAATAAAACCTATATACTAAAACTTGTAAGATTTTTTAATATTTTACTAAAAAATTAATTTTTGCAAAAACACTTGGCGAGTTTAAAAAAATATTTGCGTATTCATTGAACTACCGTTCGAATGATATGTCACATGTTGCAATTTAAGATTTTCTAAACGTCTAACGGCGTCACTGTTACTCCAATATTGATGAAAAACAATACAGCAAACCCTCATACCATACCTACTGCGTTGCCAAATTTGGTTGCATTCTGTTTAGGCTTTTTTGAGTTTTCGTGGAAGCGAACAGGCAGACTAACATACCATTTTCAAGACTAGCTTTTCAAGCTAGTAATAGTAATTCAATCTACTAAATTCTCCCATTTATTATTATTATTATGTTTATTATTTACTATTATATTTATTGCTAAATAAAATACAACTCTAAATTGCAAAAAAGACAGAAAAGTGAAAATGCTAAAGTCATTGGGGCTAAATTAAAACTTGAATAACAAAAAACTCTTTTCTCTGGCACGAATTTATAATTATCTCACTCTTTTGTATTCATGTATACTATTTAATCTTTCTCATCTGTTGCAGCATAGAAATAAATAATATGGTGTGGCCGATGTGATATTGGCAAAAAGGATAAAACTCTCTTTTCTTTGGAGAACATTCTGAGTATTAACACTTCTGTTTCTTTTTAACTTTTTGTTTGCTATTTTTGGACTAAAGAAATAAAAAAGACAAAAAGTGCGGTGACTAAAAGAACAATGCATACAGATTTTAACGTTTTTTAATCTCATGAACATTCTTGTCATGTCACACTTATTTTCATACTACGTAATCTTTATGTCCATTACTTAATTGATTATCAAAGATTTGCAAAATTTGTTCGTTTTGTTTAAAATTTATTGCATTCGGGGCAAAATAAAAAACTTTTCATGGAAAGAAACAAGTATTTTTTCACAAGCAAACTTTATAAAATCCAAATCTTATCTTCTGTCCTACTTCATTTACCCTTTTTTGCAACATAGAAATAAAATTGATGGGACTGTTGTAGTTCTAAAATAAAATGCAGAATATTTGAAATACTGACAAGGCTAATAAATAGAGTCGAAAATTCGCAGAATTCAAAGAATTTTTAAATCTTGGTTAAAACACCTTTTTTTATTTATGATTTTGGTAAAATAATTGGCGTTTTCTGTTTGAAAATTTATTTATTCAACGTAGTTTTTGGCCACATTATTCGCAGAAATCATTGAAGGGACAAAATTTAGAAATAATCGCACATAAATCATTGATTTTAACGGAGAATGCAAAACAATTTCTTTCAAAATTTAGCATTTTGCAGCAAATATTTTCAAATATATTTTTCACATATTTTAAAATCGAAAAAATGATAACTTATTTGCATTTTAATTTTCCAATCATTCATTCGAATTTGGTTTTTGCAATTTGTTCATGCTTTGAAAACAAATTTAGTTACAAATTATTGAAAGATAAGATCAATTTATGATAAAATTGTTGATCTTTTTTGCTTTCTTTTTCCAATCACAGAATTTGCAGAATTTCGGGTTTACCGGCACTGAATTTCGAAAAAAATCACAGAATTCTTTCGTCATTACTGATAAATGTATTATAAATGATAGTGACAAAGTGAACAAATAATGATTTCTTCTTAGCTACTTCTCCGCTTCTCATTCCGTCATTAATGATTTATCCCACAACACATTCATTCAAATTTCAGTTAATTTCTAGGCTAATATTCTCGTTGCCACAAATCAAGTATTTGTTAGATTTGTAAAAAGATTTATATTACGCAGAAAAGTTCTTGGCATAACGAAAGGATTTTTTCAAACACGACAAAAGCTTTGAGCAAAAAATGGCTTATTGTATTACTAAAAAAATCAACGTCACCATTAAAACACGATTTTTCATTTTCTTCTCTGCTTTAAGGGCCAATGCAGTTGAAATACTGTAGAAGCAAAAAAGAGGAAAGTCATTGTAAAACATCATAGCTATATCGACGGTGTAGAATCAATTTAAAAATAGCTTTGTCTAATTGTGTAAAATTCCTTACATGTGAGGTTTCAACTGTGACAATAAATTAAATTATTACGAACCAAAGATTAGATTGTATGATGCGATATCACGCATATTTGTAAACGTGTTTGCTGCATAGCTACTTAAAGATATTTTTACTCACAATTTTACAATAATGAAAAAATAATTGTAATTAATAACATAATCATGCAAATATTAGATTATCAAGCTACATTTTAGTGAAACCAAAAACATTTTTATAAAACTTTAGTTGCACACGAAGCGACTTGATATAAAAATTTGCAGCATAGCTTACTCTTTACGCTCAACCAATATCATCAAATTTGTTTAACTCAATCTGTAAATCAAGCAACGATATGTAATATTAAAAAGTCCTTATCACATTCAATACCTGCCAAAATCTAAAAAGAACTCGAATTTTAATTTATTGTGATAACATCAATACATCTGTTTACATCATTAATTGATTTAATAGTTTTAAAAATGAAGCTGGTAAAACAAGTCAACGGTTTAAAAATTACGTTTAAACAAACTGGTGAAACAACTAGTGCATTTTGTGTTCTTTCTACTGCTATGCATTGCTTTTTTTGTTTGTCCCTTCTTAATACTAAAATTAATAATCATGTGGAAGCTGAAGCAACGCGTTTTGTGTCAATAAAGATCCTACTTCAGTACTTATACGTTGATTTTATTCAACTGTTGACCCCACTTGGAATTTCTTTATTAAAGAAGTGTTCTTTGATCGACTTGGAAGTGGAATTATGTGACAATTGCAAGCGAATAAATTCTTTATTTGAAGAAACTAATGCGAAGCTCCAGGCAAATAGAAATAATTCAAACTCAGTGTTAGCACCATTATTGGGAACAATGGTTACCTGTAATAATAAACCTTACATCGCTCACATGAAGGATTTTATACAAAAACACACCTGCTCGGGAAAAACCTGGCAACAAATAAACGTGTTTGAAATTGTTACTGAGGAAATAATAAAACAATGTAAGTAATTAATACAAAACTTATATCATTTTCAACATCCATCATTATTAACAATTTTAAAATATTTTATCGCAGGCTCTAAAATTGAACAACTGCAAACAAAGGAATCAAAGATTACTGCACAGCAGATTAAACCAAAACCAGAATATAAATTTGATTTACTTGTGTCCAGAAACTTAGCAAAAAATGTTGTACCATCTTCTTCAAAACCGGAAACAGCTAAGCGGCCAATTATGTGGAAGTATGCGGCGGACAAAAAACTCAAAACAAATCAGACAAATGCACGCACGTTTTCAAAATCGGTTAAATTAAAGAATAAAATAATAGTTCTTCCTCCAATTCTTTTAGAAAACAAAAAAACTAAAAAAAGGGTGCCTAAAAAGTGTGGAATTTGTAATAAGGTTTTGAGCTGCGTTGGAACCCTAGGTAGGCATGTTATGTCCGTTCACTATAAATATAGAAAATATGAATGCAAGATTTGTCTAAATACCTATTCACAATGGGCACATTTAGACTATCATGTTAAAACCCTTCATTTAGAAATTAGAGAGTTTCCTTGTAAATTATGCGGAAAAGTGTTTAAAGCGAAAACCACGCTTAAAACCCACCGTAGTATTTGCAAACTTTCACGACTCCAAACTTTAAGGACTAGAAATTCAAAACAAAGGGTGGCTTAATGTTGGTATACAAAATTTATTATTGAAATCGTATCATTCAGTATTTTTGCTTCCTTATGTTACAATTAAATTTCGTTTACTAAAAATAATATTTGGCATGTAATATCATGTTTATTTTATACATTTCATCATCATAATTCACTTGAAACATTTGAATCGACGATAAATAAAGCATTACCCAAATAGTTATATCTTGTACAGACATGAGCTCATGAATCCATCTTGTTAATTCACAAGATTAAACAATTTATTTGAAACTGCAGCTCACACGAGGATCCATCAACATGCTTCAATCTTGTTTTAGCACATACGTAATCACATCTTTTAAGAATATCATGCTGAGCTGCATTAAAAGGCATCATGAGAAATGAAATGAATGAGATGAGTCAATCAATTTCAATGCAAAAACAATAAGGAGACAAGGATGACCCAATGATGACAGTGTAAAGTTTCTAAAAAATGACAATAACATTTTAGCAATCATCTCAAGTTTATTTGTAAAAGAGGCTAGAAATTGCAAATCATGTAATGAATTTAATTTCACTAAATTATACCTGAATAAATGTAATTCTCGAGAATAATATGTCTGGGTTTATAATAAAAATATTTTAAATTATAATTGTGTACAGTAGCTCTTTAGAATAAAAATTCACATTTTAAAGTTTGACCTTTAACCCCATTTTTAAATAAAATTTGTTCAAAAAAATGCAAAAAATTTGACATTCATANAAAATTCACATTTTAAAGTTTGACCTTTGACCCTAGGAGCTTCAAAGAATTTATTAGTTAGGCTGATGTGCAACACCTAGGCATATGCAAAAAACTTGCAGTACGTACAAGAAGTGAAACGTTTATCTATTTTGCGCTATTTTTTGAATATTTTTCCTAACTGGCACCTAGGTTTTAATACTCATTAATAAACGATGAAGCGCCAAGTTCTGACGAATAAAAATTCTCATTTTGAAGTTTGACCTTTGACCCTAGCAGTTTTAAGCATTTATCTGCTAGGCTGGGGTACAACATATAAGCGTATGCAAAAAAAAAAACTTGAAGTACGTACCGGAAGTGAAACGTGTATAAATTTTATGTTAATGTGGGATAAAAATCAAACAATGGCTTTAAAATTATGCATAGAGCCAAGTTTTTAAGAATAAAAATTCACATTTTAAAGTTTGACCTTTAACCCCATTTTTAAATAAAATTTGTTCAAAAAAATGCAAAAAATTTGACATTCATAAGACGATGATGTCACATGCATGATAACGCTACTCAATAAAAATTATTAATGAAACATTAAAGATAATGACATTAATATTTAGCATTTATCTCAACCAAGCATATTTCTATAAATAGTTATATTGCCATTGTTAGTCCTAAACTGAACGGGTATAAAAGTGAGATTGGTA
>JAANSO010001989.1:0-14802 GCA_036507315.1 Lepidocyrtus fimetarius | reverse complement strand
TTCAGTGTCTTGTACGTTCTTTTGGCAAAATTATTTTCTTCTCTCTTTTCTCATCAGATTAGAGTAAAAATTCAGACAAAATTGTATGATTTTCACTTTGCACTGTCAAGTTGACAGTATGATCTTGACTTTTCTAATAAAACAAACGCAAAAATTATATTATTCCGAATAAATTAATGTTTTGACGTAAGCGTAAAAATTGTATTTTGAGCATGGTTGAAGATAAAGAATGTGTCTTAACAGCAGTTATTACTCAGCGTGTGATGATGTGATGTATGTGATAATGATAATAGCCTGTTTGCTCCTTTTGTTGATGATGACGCATGTTTTCATTTCTTTTATATATTTCTCCATAATATTTTTAATCAGCTTTCTTTTCATATTCTGACCATTATTTCATGTACTGTACTGGAATACCCTGTTGATTGTTAAGCACATGACGATATATAAAATAATGGTGATGCAAAAGGGAAAAAGTATGCCACATGCAAACATTTAGCCTTGTTCTTTGCCCTCATCTCATTCAATCTTTTTAACTGAATTCTAATGAAATACAAACCGAAAACCAAACAAGGGAGAAAGGAAAGGATATCATATTTCAATTTCAACCAGTCAAACGAGAAAGGTTACTTTTCATGCTGGTTCCTTCTCTGTTCAATTCCTACATGAGGGTTATATACACATCCCTCAGTGTTCCCATCTCCTCTCGAGTTTTCAATGTACCCTGCTGAGAATGTAAACCCGAGAAATGGTTTTAAGGGCTGGGAAAATTATAAGCTTTGCCTTAGCCCTTTTCACTTTCACCTTTTTTACATGCTTAAAAAATTTTGTATGTGAAAGTTCACTACAATCATCATAGTGTAACAATGGAGGACACTCAACGCTTTTTTCTAGAGAAAAAGAAAATGAAAGCTGCTACCTGATATTTCTGTACCTATTCATGCCCACTAATGTTTTGGAATGAGATTCCTGGAAGAAAACATCCATATTTATAATAATAATAGAAAATCCTAGCGTTTGCTGTTGCTCTGTTGATGTAATAACGATGTCGTTGATGGTGATGGGATGATCGTGTCATCGCCAGTTTTAATAAAAATTGATTTGCGAATACCTGCTTTTCCTTCCTGTGCTACTTTCACGTTTTAGGAGAAACATCATTCTCTGTCACACCATTGTGAACAGAATCTGCATAATTTGTGGTGGTGACATGATGCTAGCATCGACCCACAACAACGGGGATGTGGTGTAATGACGAGGGAGATTGAGATGAAATGGCGAAGGGAGAAGCAAACCAGCCAAAAGCTATACCAATTCATCGTAATCATTTTTGGTGTCATATAACAAGAATGAGAAATGGTTGATCGTGTCATCGCCAGTTTTAATAAAAATTGATTTGCGAATACCTGCTTTTCCTTCCTGTGCTACTTTCACGTTTTAGGAGAAACATCATTCTCTGTCAAACCATTGTGAACAGAATCTGCATAATTTGTGGTGGTGACATGACGCTAGCATCGACCCACAACAACAAGGATGAGGTGTAATGACGAGGGAGATTGAGATGAAATGGCGAAGGGAGAAGCAAACCAGCCAAAAGCTATACCAATTCATCGTAATCATTTTTGGTGTCATATAACAAGAATGAGAAATGGTTTGAGAAGTGTCACCAACCAAAACTTGAACCTTGTGTGATACCTCTGCTCTTTTTCCGCCTGTGACATGATGCTAGTGGTGAAGGTTTGAAAGCATAAACCAGCAGGGGTACTCAGAAAAATAGAGATGAAAAGCAAACTTTTCTTTCTCAAGGATAACTTTTAAATGAAATTAGTTTTGCCAATGATGATGGAAACCATCATGATCCATTTTTATGATGAAATTAGCGGGAATATAATTAATGTTGAAATGAAAGAAAACCACCTCAATCAAAAGAATATGGGTAGAGTTTGTAAGTAGTACAGGCATGCTATCAAATTGCTTTTAACAAAGAACAAAAAATATTCGCTATTTTCAAGAAAAAATTTGGTTGAGTCATAATTTATTCTGTACACTTGTGGATTGAATCTATGACGTCAATTACTTTCTCCTACTTTATATCTTTCATCAGCAATACCCACACAATAATCATGTCGGAATCCGTTGTAAAAATGACAATCGAAATTTTTGTTTTGCGGTATTTGCTAAATATGCGGTATGGTATGCCTGCTGATATTGATACTTTCCTGTGAAAGGAAAGTTTTAAAGCTTAACTAGTTTGATTGTAGTGCATGTTATTTGGACCCTGTTGTTTGTAATGTTGCATTGACGTCGACTTCAAAACAATGAGGGGCATTTTCTATCCTGTACCTGCCATTTCATATTATACCATCATCCAACTTCAATCCAAATAGATCATGTCAAAATTCACTTTGGTACAATAACATGACTAGGCGGAAGAGAGAAATATGTATGTCACAGGGGAAGTCCAAAACAATTGTTTTTCTTTTCAATTGTGAAAAGAAATTTCCTTTTCATTGGAAATGGCGTCGTGTATCGTTTTGTGCGACCAAGTAATTTATTTGGACTCACAAAAAGACTAAAAGGGAAAAGAAAGTTGATGCAATGCTTTCCAGGGAAAAAATAAAACCATGTGCTGCTATATGTAAGCTATACAGAGCATCATTATCACTCCCTCGCGTCAATTTTCTTCAAAGCTTACTTCCTCCGGGGAAAAGGAAGTGTCCTTGCTCTTTATAAAAAATAGTAACATGACGTGAAAAAATAAGCGATGTCTGGGGTTTTTTCCTTTCGCTTTGCCCATTATTCTACAACTTTCTCCTTAAAAATGTGAGCAAATTGCATGGAAAATATGATCATCGTCACGCTCCATATATATCGTGTTCTTGGTAAGTCTTTATTACTACTAAAATAACATTTATCCATTACACAGCTCTTCATTTTTCATACACACATTAGAGATAAAATATATTTTTTCTTCAAGAATACTTTGTTAAGAATAAGATCACTTTTTCTAAGATAACCAAAGGGAGTATCTTACGATTAGTCTTATATTCCTATATTAGTCATCCATAGTTTAACCTTCCACACAGTAATTACATAACACGATTTGTTATTTGCACTGCTTTTTATACGCGCGTGCTTGTTTGTAAGTTCACCTTGTTAGGGATTAGTAGGATAAGGAACTAATTTTATGAATACGTGATCTTTCTTTTATTTCTTTTCTCACAAAAGAACTTACAGGATTTACACGTAAAACATTCTATTTGGTAACGTTTGGTTAGTGGTTGATCTTGACCTAAAACTTACACTAAAATGACATACACGTATTTTGAAGTATTGCCATTTAGAATACAGTATTACATGGTTTAGAGTTACTCTGTAAAATATCATTTCACTGGAACAAATCACTAATTCTAAAATTAAACTAAAATTAATTATAAATATCTATAAATAATTCGTTAAGTTATTGTGATAGGATGAGATCATTTTCAAAGACATTTCTCTAGTACAGGCTCTTGCTAAAGTTACAATTGCAATAATATCTGGGAGCACTAATGTGACTTAACTACATACAATTAACAACGTTAGGCAGCATTTATCTTCAGGTGCATATTGGTCCTCCTCACAATCTAATTCTTACAAATATTCATTCTCGTCACTATCAATGCGAACTTTCTATCTACTGAAAATATTGCGGAACTCTCAATTTTGTTACACATCTCACAATAAACAATATTTACGAAATTTCGAAGTTTTTACACGTTGTAAGATTTAATTGCATAAAGTCCTTGGAACAGGTACCAATCAAACTCATACATTGGTTAAATTGTTTTTTGTTATTATTAGCAAATATCAAACAATTTTACTGGTTTATTTTACAAGAAAATTCTTAATTTTTGACAAAATTTAAAAAGCATCCTAATTCCTAATAAGAAGAAAGATTAATTCATGATACAAGCAAGAACTATTCAGTAAATTGAAATCAGTTCAAAGTACAACTTTTACATCACACCGAGGGATAAGGCTATTGACACTATAATTATTACGTCGTCTTCATCAAAACTGTTGACGGAATGAGCAAAAACGTAATTCACATTGAAACGTTGTATCATTTGATGAAAACTTGATATGAAACAATTTATTTCTACCAGTATCACAAATATCATGAGTAGAAAGCTATATAACTAGTAACCTGCCCCAGAAAATTAATGTCTTCTATTACCGAGTAAGCAATTGAAATTAGACTAGAGATAGACTATTACAATAACAAGCATTATACAGACAATACAATGTAAACTTACAGGAAATAAATTAGATAAAATATAATATTTAGTTTGCATATAACCCCAAAACGATTAGTTTTTGTTGTATTTTTATATGTTGAAAGTGGACTGGCAATAAAGAACCTTTTGAAAGTTTTTTATCACGTCAACCCTTAAAAAGTTTTATATTTTTGTATTGTAATACTGGAAAATATTATGATGATTTGGTTTATATCTGAAGAAGAAGAAGTGGTTTGGATAACATTTATTCGCAGAAGTTATTAAACTCCGCAGGATTCTCCAGAGTAATTATTTATGATCCATCGAATATCTCCGTTTGTAGCCAAGTTCATATGAATTACTGCAATGACGACCATGATGTGCATAATATGATGAGAATTGAGAAAGATGTCGAGCTTCCCCGGGAACCATTTTTCAGGAATTCTCACAACTCCAATTATTCCTCCAGATACTGAGATGATGTCTTGGAGAAATACATGAATCAAGATTGATGGATCTCCTCCTCCCCATTTAGACAATCTTAGAACTACTCCAAGAATTCGTGCAATAAATACTGGAGCAAAGCACATTCGTCTGGCGACGGGGGTCCATGCAGTAAGTGCTTTGTAGAGACCAAATACAGCTGCCAGTCCATAAATGCCAACAATCCAGTTCTTAACCGACTCTGAAAGGCACCAAGTGGCTGCCGTAAGGTTTGTTAGAGCACCTGCAGTTGAAAATAAATTTTATTTTGATTAATTAAACATTTTTATTGGGTAATCATAAGAAAATGCATATTTACCAAAGCACTCTGTTATCCAGATTCCAAACATATCAAGCTGCAGCAAAAGCTGATAGAATTCCGGTCCACTATTGTGGCTCATCATCATGTGATAGATGACACTTCCAATCCATGGAGCAATCGATGCAATAATATGCGACCAGCCCAAGATATTCAAGAAAAAGTTGCCTTTAATATCTTCCCACGGGAACATTGTGTTCCAGAAGATTAACACGTATATTATAGGAGCAACTGCAATAGAAGGAGAATTTACAAGTAAACCCTTTCGAGAGTTTAATGGTATTACTTTGCATAAATACTTACGATGTGTGGCGATATTCACAGTTTCATTGTGAATATAGAACAAGCTAAGAAAACAGCCCCAGCCATCCTGTAAGTGTCTGTAACCACTATGGACATATCGATTAAACTGTAAATGAGGCGGCATTTCTTCAATTTTGCATAGTTTCCGACAGCCTCCACAGCATAGAATGAGTTCATCATAAAATGACAATTCTTCCTGTCGAGGGGTAGTTTTCTCCTTTTCCTTTATATACGCTTCATTATTTGACCTGGCACTTTCCAATAGGGCATGAGCAATTCGTGGAGAGAGACTGATGTCGGGATTCAGAACTAACTAGCAAGGCCGCCTCACTATCTTCATCTGAATCAGGTGGTTTAATCTTTGGCACCCACTCATGGGAATATGGATCTGAAAAAATCCGAATTTCGAAGAGAATTCTTTACCTTTTAAAAATAAACTTGTAACGCATAAAATATAACTAAAAAGAATGCTTCAAAAATAAGTCGTACCATACTCGTAGTCATCATAAAAGTCCCCTTCTTCTCCTTCACCTTCTTCCTCTTCGAAATCCCCCTCATCCACATCCATGTCCATTTCATCGTCCAACAAATTGTTGTTGTTGTTGGAACAAGTGGTAGCGGAGGAATCAAGGGAATCACGTCGAGCATCTGACGAAGGAGGAACTAACGGAGGTTCTTCTGGCTCGGCACTTTCTTCTCTGCCCCCAAGCTCCTCTCCATTGTGAGGACTCTGCTCTACTGGTTGAGGAGCTTCGTCGATCTCATCTACCTTATCAATCTGCGCTTCAGAATCCTCCCCATCTTCTATGGTCGCACGATTACTATCCGATGATAACCGCACGAATCCATTTTTTAGAGGAATATTATTTTCTGAAAGGATCCCATTAGGTAATTTCTGATCCTTTTCTTCTTCACTCCCGGAAATTAAGTTATTGGAATTGTTTAAAGCTGTAGTACTTATTATACGTCGTCGTAGGCCCTTATTCTGTTCATCTCCACCTGAACTTTCTCCGTTTGCTGAAGGCGTTGCATTTTCATCAGTTTCCATAATTTAACGCGAAAAAACTCGATAAAATTTTGAAAGTATTCGTTGTGTGCCGAGGTAATTCCAATATTTCATTTAAGACGAAACTACCACATATTCACTGTCAAAAAAGAATAAAATAAAAATCAATTTAAATTTAAAATTAATACAACTTTTTTAATTTTTAAACCAGAAATAGGTTAAAAACATTGAAGTAGAGAAAGTAAATTGGTAGTTTTCCACAGAGCTATTGCAAAATCATAAAGCCCAAGTTGTTGACTTTATACATGGACTAAAAAATTAATATGCTTTCTTCAAAAGCCTAAGTTTCGCTAGCTTCTAATATTTATGCACTCTTACCTACTCCATATTGTCTATTCACAGGTTATTATATTTGAGCTACTAAACGGTTTGGAAGTCATGAAGAGGAATAAAGAAGCGGCACTAGAACACAAAGGAAAGTGCCATCGATCGCCTTTTACTTTCCACCTGTCTAGCATGTACGAAAGGTAAATAACTATGGGGAATAGAAAACAAGGAGTTTAAATGACAATGATGATACAAAATATTCAGGAAAAATTAGCTCATACAATGGACGTTCGTTCTTTATTTTCCTTCTCCATTCGACTTTCTCTCTCATTAAACTGAATTAATCAAACTGATACTTATTTAGAGGATGCCTTTCTTGTCAGAGATAACCCATTTATAGCTTTATGTAGAAAAGACATAAATAGAATGATTATCAAAAAACTGAGCTACACGGAGAAAGCAGATAGTCGCATTTATTACAGAAAAATGATTTTGGGCATGTGGAAAGCATTAAGCAGTAAAACCCGTGTTGACTTTTGTTTTTACAGTAAAAGGAAGGCGATTCTGGCATGAGCACCTTCCACAAATATGTCCATAAAATACTCAACACCTTTCTCCTTCATTTCATCAACTGAATCGAATTATGCATTTGTTCTACCGGCTTTGCTTTTTATCTATAAAAATAAAATAAATATATGACCCTGATAGCGGATTAACCTTCTACAGAAAACCCTGTTTATTTTCATCAAGTACAATCCAAAAATCCAATGATAAGAATAAAACACTCTTTCACTTCCTTCCGTGAATAAGCAGCGTTAATATAATGACTTTATTCTGTATTTTGCCTTGTAGTTTTTTATTCTTGTGTGGTGGAAGGACTATCCATTTCATTTCACATTAGAAAAATGCTATTCTATTCAGTGAAAACCAAAATGAATTAATATGAGATGGACGGAGAGAAACCACGTAAGGAAAATGGGTAATTTTAGTCCTTTTGTATATTAAACGGGAAAGTCAAACCCCAGGGCTTTCTTTGGAAAAGCATACATAAGGCTAAATGACATACATTTTGTTTCATTCTTTAAATATTCAGTGATTTTCGATTTTTCTTTCACTTGTAGGTTACTATTCCAAATTATAGCTTTCCATGCTGATCAGCCTAGATACATCCAAATTATAATCCACTTTACGTAAAGTCATGCACGTTGTAGGGTATACATAGCTCAGAATATTTAATTTATGTAATTATAGGGTGAATTTCAACTTCAACTCAAGTTAAATCACAAAATTATATGGATATGCTAGAATCCTCATTGGATGAAACTTTTCAACTTTAAACTCTTATAGAATCAGAATCTAACTTATACGGAAACTTTATAGATTTCCAAATCTGTAAGAATTGCTTGGAAATTCATCAAATCCATGCTCAGAACAGAAAGTAATTAGGTAGGTAAGGCTTTAATAGCGAATTGATCTGATAATGCCTATAGTGAAAGCGGCATTTAATACCAAATGCCAATTATTTTCCAAAGTGAAACTAACTTTAGCTATCAAGCCAAGCAGAGAAAGCTTTTATAAATTATCGCGACAAATAAGCCTTTAAGCTCGTACTAAAGATTCATTAATTAAATATTTAAAATGTATAAAACTTACATTTTCAGGTAAAGTCACATTTTGCTTTAACTTGAGCATCCTCTACATCAATTGAGAAGACATATTCAACTTTTCTTTGTCTTTTTTATATCCAATCAGTCGATATTGCTCGCAGGACTATAAACTAAACTTGTACACAACTTTACACCTTTCTTGACTCCGTTCGTGAAGTAAAACAGCAATTAATTCAACTTCCAGATCATACCAGGGCACATGAATTAAATTTCAACTGTTCATACTTCCGGTCTTCTGTTGAATACTCATTGCACTTATTTAAAAATTGAAATTTTATTGCCAATTAAAAATCGAATTATGTAACTACTTCAAATAAACTTTAAATATTAAAACCAATCTAAAACAACTTTGATAAATTTACCGAAATTTTTTAAAAATTACAATTTTGATTTATAAATAAGTTTTCCCGATTGAAAAAAGGCAGGAATTTAGAGAAACATCTGCTTTTTCCTAACAAAAGGTTTTTTAAAAGGATACTCCAGTCCAGTCAGTGTAAGAGCCACTCTATTGTATTTGTCTGAAACTCAACCGACCGCAACTGCCGTAGTCCATCCATAGTCAATATCTTTCTCTAGTGGCCCTATTTTCCTTTAACTTTACCTTATTTCCTTGTATAAAAACAGAATAATGAAATTGATAAAAACTTTTTGGCTATCTCCCTCTTTCCGTTTGNTTTGGAAAGGAAGTTGAATCACTTTGACTATTCACCTACTTAAAGCAAAATATGAGCTACAACAGTCACAAGGTCATTCAAGAAACTTCTTGGCTTTCATATACATTCAACTTAAAAGGAAAAAGTGCAATAAAACAGTAAAAAGTTGAAGTAGCCAAAACCTTAGAAAAAACGAAACAGAGAATCCTTATAAGTAGACCTACGTAAGCAAATTATTAGCCAGTACGTTCTGGTTTAGTTTATTTTGAGATGTGAAAGTCGTACTTAATCGCGAGTTGAAATCTCGCTGTGACTTTTGACAAATGGAACTATAGTCTCGCATGTAAAAATAGCAAGCAATTTGGCAAAATTAGAATTAATTAACTATAATGAATACATTTGCTCATGATTTCGGCTGCGGCAACTAATAATGGAAGTATTATTTCTAGTTCCTGAGCTACTGACGCTTAGTATTCGCACATTGCCCCAATAATATAACTCGTTGTAATGAACGGATTTGCTTTTGCTTGTGGGTTTAATTCTTTAGAAAATATAATCCTGAATTAATGGAATAGTTTTTGAATGACAAATTACATTTGAAGTTGCTTTACTTACCATTCCGGTTAAAGCAGATAATGAGTTGCGTACCCAGTAATAAAGTATACTTATCAGTTTTGGTTGGTAGGTAGGCAAAAAAACATACTCCATTACACACTGACTCCACTTCACAAATATATGTTCCAGACTTTTAGTCGGTTCAATAACTGTCAAATGCTTCATGCGTGATTTATGATAGAAGTAATCAATCTGTCATGCTCATTCTCTTCAACCATCACATCATACAGACAATCATCATCAGACAATGAATATTTCGTAATATTTCATTCCATCATATTTCCTATTCAGAAATATGGGTTAATGAAACTGTCAGATTGATGTGGGTTAAATAGCTCAATTGGAATATAATTTTTTATCGATCTGTTTAACATTACGCTAATATGTGCTAGCTAATCGATTTTCATTGATCAGTATTGCCTAACCTCACTTTTCTTCAATAATTTGAAGTTAATTTAGAGAATCATAATGCGAATGATGCTTAAACATTTCAGATTTCTAACAAGTTCAGGTTAGGTCAGTTTGCAATTGAACGCCTTCATATAATTTGATTCGATAATGTGAAACAAAATGACAACTTTAATTGTAGCAATTCAAAACAATATAATGTAATAACATTTGATTTAATCAAAGTCCAATCAAAAGTAGCAATTGACCAATACAACAATATAAAATCGGCCATACTCAATTAACGTATAAGCGTAACTCTAACATCACGATAACATATCGACAGCGGTAGCAAATCAGGGCAAAAGGTATATTTATATAAATTAACATTAAGTTTACAAACAAAATAATCCTTAATCCGTTTTTAGGCGAAGGGTCTGCTTTCCACTGGATCGCGCGTAACGCTGGGCGATCAATGTAGCAATGACTCCAAAGACAGCGGACATAGCACCAAGTAAGAAAGGTCCATCTGTCGACATCCCAATTGCTATTCCAGCAGCAGTTGGAGAGAACATTCTTGCAAGAGAATTTGCAGATTGACTTAGTCCCAAAATAATACCGACTTCATTTTGATGACCTTCTAATGACAAGGCGGTCACTCCAACACGTAAAAATGGATTTAAACCACTTACTACTACAAGCATTGTTGCAGCTACCCAAAATGTAGTCGAATAAAACAATGTGAAAAGTACAGCCTGAAAATCAATCAGAGCAAATAAATCGTATTCACTGATTTTTTAATCGTTTGGAACTTCATATTGAATTTGCAACTTACACATTTCAAAATTCCAGCACAAACCACCATGTAAAAGGAATTTCCTCTGCAGATGTGAGCATTTATGGGACCAACGCAAAATGATAACACAGTACTAACAAGAGCTTGTAGCGAAGTCAAATATCCACTGTTTACAATGTTTGAGTTGTATTTATCTTGTAGAACAATCGTTAGATTTTCTCTGAATGTCAAAGTAGCAAAACTAAAAAGGAAACGGACTAATAGCAATAGCACTGCGTGGAAATCCGCACTTTCAAATATTGACTTCTTTTCGTCATTTTTCCTGTCTTTTGTTTGAGCACCTTTGAGAGTATTTGGAGGTGAAAGTAGTTTGAGTGTTGCTGGATCAGGTACTAAAAGTATCACCAAAACTGCAAGTAAAATTGAAAACATGAATTATAATGGCTAAAAAATTGGCCTTTTTTCATTGCGTCAGCAATATAAAAATGAATAGCTAATTCGATTTACCTTACCTGCATTGACTAAAAATGCTGTAGCACAGAAAAACGAAATCATTTGGAAACCATTTTCCATTTGTGCAATATGCGCCCCTATCGTAGGACCAACGATGAAGCCCATGCTTCCAAAGGCATTTGAAATTTCCTATAACGTATGATTTGTCTCTAGAGCTCATCTCAGAAACTATAGATTTCCCTACTGTTTGACTGTGCTTAAAAATCCCTGTAAGATGCAAATATAATGATTGATTATAAAGAAAGTATTTTTATACTTTATTATACAAATATTTACTTTACCAGCCATTATTCGAGCAACTAATAACAAGGAGATGGTAACCGCTAAGCCTTGAATGACATAAGCGGACGCAGATGCAATTAGACAAATGCATAAAATAAACTTTTGTCCATATATATCACTTCCCCATCCCTAAAATATACATAAAAGAAAAACTATTTAAACCGTAACTTCATTCGGGAAATATATCTAGTAACGATAAGCCAACCAAAGCTTGTTCTTACCACAACAGGACTGGAAATTAACTGAATTCCTCCATAAACTGAACCTATTAGTCCAGTCATGAACGGAGTAGCACCTAATTTTCTAATTGATAAAGTCATCAGAGGAAGAAAACTGCTCACTGCCATCAAGTCCTGCAAAACCACGAATTAAATTTTTATCAAACTCTCATGGGAAGTAGCCTTAAATAATTTGGCTTTCAATTATATGATTAAATACCAGAAACGCCATAAAATAAAAGACATAAATTGTCCTCCGTCTTATCGACATCACTTTCATAATTTCTGAATTACTACTTTTAACGTCATCCATTTTCGAACTTGTGTTAGAATTATGAACCCCGTTGCTTCTTCTAGGATTATTTCTTCTTGTTAAATTACTATTACTCGTCCTAGCAGCTCCATTTAAATTTAAAGTTCCAACTCTAACCGCTTCCCTTCCATCTTGACCGGTACTATTGCCACCACCAGAATCTTCTTGATTTTCGGTAATAGAGGAACACATGTTCAACTAATCGTAACTTAATTAATCCCTAAAATTGCACTTGGTCAATAACACAACGTGTTTATAATTACATAATTATCCTTAAAAATAAATATTTGCACAATTAAATAAACTTGAACTTTAAGGAAATAGCTAAGCAGCTGATCAACAGCTGACGAGAGGGACTCGAATTCCAGCACTTGTGCAAAAAGTGCATCAACAATGTAATCTGTACTTGTCTTTTACAACCTTGGCCGTGACTACGCAGTCTTTGTTCCAGCGTCACTTTATGGAGTTAATTGCGTAATTAATTTTAATTATTAAACTCACAACCTACATAATTTTATCAGGCCATGCTCCACATTGACATTGGGCACGTAGATCTCGCAAAATATTAAACAGATATTAAATCGGATTGTTCTATTCATAGAATTTAAATACAGATAAGAATTTTAGGGTTATAGCTGAAACCAATGGATAGAAATAATGTGGGAGGTTGTTTTTCCTTTAGATTATGGCCAAGAATTCTTTTTTTTACACGTAACACTTTCACATGGTCATATTTAATGGTTTAATGTCCTATCCAACATGTTTTTTCCGTATGACATTTCACTTGAGATAGGATTTTTTGCTTGAAACACCTGTAATCTCTTTATTTGGTATGTTTAACAAACGCGAGGAAAAGGTAAATTTATAGTACCTGTGTCATTATTCATTATACCAGTATCGTCATCACATTACTCGTAACGACGTTGTCGGGTGCCAGCTATTTGCAGAGATTTCCATTTATGAACTTTTAAAGTTGTTCTTATATGACGCTTGGACCACTCTTAAGAAGGGTTGTAAAAACTTTATGAAGCTGTCTTCCCTGTCTTGTCACACGGAGCTTAATACCTCCTGCCTCAACATTTTAGCTTTTATGAGAACACAGGCGACAATAAATTTATCGTCAATTGTTCTGTTGTACAAGTTGGTCAATTAGATCCGAATTGGCCATTAAATTGATCAAATGCGGAATGCAAATAATTTCAAGCTAGACCTTGGTATGTTATTGATTTGAAGATATAAAACATCGCAGCGCTGATAAAATGCACATGACACTAGACACGTCAGTTAATGTATGAAATTGTTTTATGTGTAAAGTTATTGTTAAGGAGGAATGAGGAAAACTCTCGTTTAAAACAACGAAAAATCCTCTCTTATGAAACCTCTGGTGAACCAGTTATAAAGACGAAGTTTGTATAAAGGCTTAGGTTTGGCTAATGATAATGTGACACAAGAAATGATGAATATTGAAGAATACACTATGAATTTATAATCTTGCAGCAGACGAGACTGGGAGGAAAGACGTGCATAATTACAAATGTTAACGGTGAGTGAAGCACTTCTTTACGATTCTACGGAAGGAGTGTGATTTCACTGTGAGGTCTGTATGAACGAAAAGTTGAAAAAACTGATTAAAATGCTCTTTGAACATGAGAAGCAGGCAAGAAAATGACTACACCCATAGGCATTGGCAATTTCGCCTTACATTTTGGATGTTAACCCAAAAGCATGCAATTGCCAAAAAACCGATATGATATGAAAGTAAATAGACAAACCGGAAAGCCACACTGCAGGTGATATAACAGATTGTAAATTGATTCGAATTCATGCCCAGAAAACATCCATTCATGGCTTTGTTGTTTGTCAAAGCCAGAAATGGGTATCAGATAATTTTTGTTTAATGTAATATTATTCAAAGTAGTATTGCAAAGATGAATAACAATTATTCTTCACCAACATCAACTTCGCATACTTTCTTTAAGATAGTCTTGATTACAGCCATACTTTCTGGAATCCCACTTGCCATTCGTCCAGTCAAGGAATCTGGAGAATCAAATGAAAATATTTGTGAGGAGATTTTCAACAATTCTAAAACTTCTAGGAGGGAATTCTTCAGTTCTTCAACAGATATTGCTGCCTCGCCGTGTTCTTTTTGTACACGGAAATAAATCGCTTGCTGCAATTCGTATATGGTTGCTCCTTAAATCAAAAATGAAAGAAAAGTTTCAAACTGAAAACCAATTAAGCAAGTTTAAACTATTTATCGTTTAATTACCTCTGATGCGGGATAAGCCGGGCTCAATGACGTCAATAACTCTCAATAATTTCCTGCAAACTTCCTCCTTTCTCTTGAGCGAATCTAAACTGAGATCGTTCATATACCATCCTTTCACCCTTCCATACAGTTGCGACAAACTGTGAAGGATCCCAACCATTAAGTAGTGATTGGGATGAAGTACTGTTCCTGAATACTTTTGGTAAATATTTTCAAGTAGTTCTATTACACTCTGAACTTGTTCTGCTTCTTCAATTTCTACCCGAATTGATTCTAGTATTGCGTCAATTGTTGTATTTGCAACTTGACAGCTACAGTTAGAACATCTCCAGGTAGGGTTATAAATAAGGGGATTAGGCGGAAGTAAGTAAGCATTTGGATGATCAGTGCAG
>JAANSO010001988.1:0-14803 GCA_036507315.1 Lepidocyrtus fimetarius | reverse complement strand
AAGACATACATATGTCATTTAGTAAGTACTTATCAAAGAAACAACATTTAAAAAATGTGAACCAACCGATGGCGATACAGAATGCTGAGTATGAATAACTTGGTTTTTGCATGCTCTCTAGTACAGTAATTATTGTTTAAATGATTCAGTTATAATTTTGCTATCAAGCGCATTTTCAATGGTTTGTGATAACTCTTCTCATGGACAAAGATTATAGAAGAGAAAATACTTTTTAAGTCATTTATATACATCTCCCAATATGCCATAATACAGCAAAATTTTGGTTGTGTTCAAAAGAAGAATTGTCAAACTCCAGAGATTACTTTTACAGTCAGTCTGATTCTTGTGTCTGCTTTTTAAATATGTACCTAAGCACAAACCACGGAAAATTCCATAGTGTGAGATCTAATAAAAATTTATTTTCGTTATACTATTTCTATTACTAGTAATGCTTTATAGTTTCTTGTAAGTTATGTATTAATGTAATTAAGTGTTGCGGTTATGTAATATGTTTATATTTTTTCCTAATTTGGTTCAATGCAAAAGAAAAGTCAGAAAATGAAACGCTGTACAATTTCATTGTATATTATTTTGTCCAGTCTTTAAGATTCTTAACCTTTATTCATCAAAGTTCAGTTATAAATTAGACAAAAATATTTTCTGCTTTGTTATGAAAGTTTATTATTCATGCATACATTGATCTATAAAAGTCACAGTGTTAGCGTTTTTATATCATCACCTGACCTAAACTGCAGACATTGTTTTCAACATGGAAAAATCTCTTTCAATAATAATTTGAAAATTTGAAAAATATCAATGCTATTTCGTCTACAAAGAAAGGTTTCCAAGAAAGTTTGTCTTCACTGGTCTGCTTGTAATCATAATAAATTTGATAAAATTGCTTCGTTTGGGGATAAATCGGGAAGCTAAAATGAATATATTATTGCTTCAGATAGATGAAAGATCACCTTAAAGGTGTTTGTTGCGTTATTCTCTGACGTCAATGACTTTAGCCTTTTTATTAAAAAACGATGGTGTTCGGGAAGCTAAAATGAATATATTATTGCTTCAGATAGATGAAAGATCACCTTAAAGGTGTTTGTTGCGTTATTCTCTGACGTCAATGACTTTAGCCTTTTTATTAAAAAATAATGGTGAGTTTCTTTACAATGATCAATCTAGAGAAGGTTTTATAAAGCTACTTACATTACATTCAAACATTTAAAATATTAAATGCTAATAAAAATCAATCTAAACAAGTACAGTCTTCTAGCAGACAAGTACAGTGCATGTTGATTTTCTATCGATAGCAACGATGATGATGATCTGAATATATAAGATGATTAAAACACGCTTATCATCATTATCTTATCATCATACTTTCGTGTTCTCTAAGTAGTGCACGTTCAAGTATGCTTCGCCATACAAAAAGGATCACGGCCATGTGTAGCATGTTCAAATTTCTGGGGCTTTCATTTCAATTTGTGCATAGGTAATTTTGTTATCACAGAATTCAATCTATTCAATTCACTCAATTTAATAAGGATTGATATAACGAAAATAGGAAAATTGTTAGGTAGTTATCAGTTTAGTAAGCGACACAAAGTACACGATGGTATGAGAACTTCATTTAATAGTGGAAAAGTGGCAGGAAAAGAGCATTACACAGCTCTTCAATTCTGTTCAGCATTGTACGAATGACTGTTGGTTACACTACTACATGTACATACCTAGGTATTATACTTATGTGACATGAATGAATGACACATAAGAAATGATAATTACCTATCGACCAGGCCAATGAGCGAATATCTTTTGTTTATAGTTTGATACTTGAAAATTACATGAGTTTCCCTGTTCGAAAGATATAGTTTGGCTAACTACTAAAAGCTGCCTGTTTGATTGACGGTGCGGTGACGTGTGGTTTAGCCATTTTTTGTGAAATTATACAATAAAAATTTATTCTATGAGATCAATTCTTGTGAAGAGATATTTAATGGCATAATAATGAAAAGATCAAATAATTTCAAATCATTTTCACAAGACAAGTTTTACCTTGACTGTTTGATTGTAGTACTTTAGTCGCTGATTTTAAGAATTTCACAATTCATACAATTGAAAAATATGATAGAGATAATTTAGAGCATCACAGCGAAGGACTACCACAAAGCATTAATATTTTATAAAAAAGAAAATTTGCAAATGAAAAAATTAAAGCTGCGTACCCAACACAATCGCTGAAATCCAATTAATGCCAAATAATCAATGAATAAAATAAAAAACGTTATGAAATCAAATTAAAGATATATATAAGGACAAAAGGACAACAAACTGTCGATTAATTAACATGCAACGTTTGCAAAACATTTAAATAATATTTTATCAGTACCAAAAAGAAATTCAGAGATCATTTATATATGCACAAATGAGCATAGAATGAGTAGTCAGAAGTAAAAAAAATCTACTCATTTCAAGGGTATCTTATCTTCTCCCTTCCTTCTCCGCCTGTGATAATGACTACAGGTTATCACTATTGTAGTAATAAATTCACTAACGATGTAACTGCTGCATTGTACGCATAAAGTGCATAGATAGATGATCTTAACAGAATATGAATAAAATCTGCAGGATAAAATTTCTTCTCATGTATATCGTAAAAGTATTGTTGTAGACAAAGGACCTTGCCATAACCAGCATAACCAGTGGAAGGGGAAAGATTAGAATTGATGATCACGGTGATGATGAGAGCATTCACATTAGAACTTTTTTTGATCAAGCAACCAACAAGGCACCAAAACCGATGATGCCACTTTGCATTGAATTAACAACTAAGCTGACCACTTTCCCTTTTCCCCTTTTTGGCCTACATATATGCTTATTTCCTTATTTAAGGCTCCAGGATGGACCTCTTGATCTTATAGGCTTAAGCTATACGATATTGAAAATCCTTTTAGCTTACTTACGAAAAGAGACAGGCAAACATTGGAAGAGGAATTCATGCTGGTTTATACTGCAATATGCACTGTGCAACTCCTCCTAATTTGCCCTGAGTCTGTGTGTTGACCGACCGCTTTTCATTTTCACTTTTCGTCCTTTTTTCACCAAGAATCATTCATTTCATTATTGCAAACTCTACCCATAAAATGGGTACTCAAAAGCTACTCTTGTAACAATGAAGTATGCAGATAAGAATAAATTACCATATACGAGTAATGCATAAATTCATTTGCTTTCTGTGTCATAAAACTGTCAACTTTTCGTATTCCTCACCACCACATCCCTATTATGCCAAACTACAATAGTTATTAACTAAAATCTATACTGATTTGTGAAACCCTTTTTTTGAATAAATGATTCATCAAATTATCTTGGGGCAGTAGATCTATGGTTAAAGATAACTCGCTGCATAGTATTACGAGCGCATGGAATAAATGAAGAATGGTTGGTTTATTTTAAACTTGGGTCAGCATTCCTTTATTTGTAATAAGGATTATTTTAGAAAGGATATTATGGCAAGGCCATCATCACCCGCATTAGAAAAAAGATTTTATACAATATCTTCCTTTTTACGTTTCTTCCAGAGATATTTCACACGTTGTAAATTTGTTAATACACAATAAGGATTCGTGATCTTGATCATGATGAGTTAACTCAAAACTTAATACATGCATATTTTTCATATTTAATAAATTGTTCGTCTTGATACAAATTTTTAAATATTAAAAATTTTGATGGTTCAAGTAATGGGGAACTTGTAGGTGTATCGAATTAGGTAAAATTGACAATTTTCTGTGACATACGTTATATAAAAAATGCCAAATGAAACTATAATTTAGCATCTTCAATGAAGAATAATGTTTGTACCAATAATAGTCAGAGCTCAGAAACGAAGCAGCGAAAGCGATAGTGATTGTGCAATAGCTGATAACTGTAAAAAATTGACAAAAATCATTAAATCCGTTACCTTCCATCCCGCAGAGGAATTGGAATCCCCTTTATCCTTAAAGTAAGGGATGTTGGTGACCATCCAGTCATAGATTTGACTTAAAGTTAGTCTCTTCTCCGGACTTGAACTAATGGCCTGTGTTATTAGGTCAGCATATGACAAGTTCCCCCAGGCATTTCGTCTCGAGGAAGACTTCTTTGGGAGGAGCATCCCACTGTTCCCCATTAGATGTTCTGTAGAAGTTTGGTCTGGTGGAGTTGCCAACAATTGATTTTGATGCTGTTCTCCAACATTTCCATCTTGGGGACTACTATTATTATTATCTTCGGGACGCTGACAAGGCCAGGTGTTGGACCTGAGCCTGGTTTGAGGTTCAAAATCGGGATCAATTAAAGCAGCTGTTTGGGGTGGCGGGGGAGGAGGTGGTGGTGCGACACCGCCCGCTGCACCCAAAGGAGGGGCTAAAGCTTGTGCTTGGAAATCCATTATAGCAGTGATGATAAAAAATAATGTGTCGACGAATAAGAGTAGTTTATCGTGAACCAAGGAAATGTTTATTATAACGTGTTCTTATCTTGCGCTTATCCTTAATCTTATCTTGACGTTACCACCAAATAGTACAATAATTTACTGTATGTCACTCTTAGCACTGATACAGTCACGTTTAATATAAAATAGAAAAGAATATCTTAGTGAATTGGCCCTTTATTATTAATTGCCTTGTGTTCAATCAATCCGTACTTTCTTTGGCAATCCCCTCTGGCACAATCACTTGATCCTTTAGTAATATTGAGAACAAATTTAGCTAATTAATTTAGCTATTCAGGCTTTTTAAAATCAGAAACCCACTTTTTTTTACTTTAGTCTCAAAATTGATTGTAGAGGTACTTTGGACAGTAGTAAATTATTCCAATTTATTACTGATTGGTATAAATACGCGTTGGCATTGGCACTCAGATTTGCTGCAAGATCATACCACAATTAGCTAATCGAATTGGACGCCAGTAATATAGTGTCTTTGTGAGCTATAATTCAACACGTTACTAATTTACGAATTAAAAAGCACCGGAAGTAATCAAACAAAATTACAAAATATTGAGTAAATTTAAATTAAAGATATTCCTTGTTAGTTATCCACACAATTATGAATAAGTCCTGTTACAATTAAGTACAATATATACGACTTTTTCATTAAATCAGGTCTGCAAATAATATTACTCGTATTTTGAGCACCTACAGTTGGTCCTTTGAACTGGTCTTTAGTAAGTCTTAAAAATAAAATGAAATAGTTTGAAAGCTGGTTGAACACTAAAAAGATCACTTTGTGTAATGCGACTTTTTGTTGTAGCTGCGACTGAAACAATCTATTTTTTGTATCATTGTACGTAAAAAACAAGGTACTTCTTGAATTTGCAGAATCTATCCATCAATTTTTTTTAAAACCTAGTATTACAAATTTAATTAGTAGTATATTAAAAATAAATTTCTTCACAAGTTTTCTTTACTATGCCAAGGACTTATTAGAATTAAGTGATTCATCCACCCTTGTGAAGTTGTAAGAATATATTTTCTCTCACTGTTTTTAAAAGTTATAGATTCAATATTAATTTCATTACACGAAACTGTAAACAATCTATTTTTTGTATCATTGTACGTAAAAAACAAGGTACTTCTTGAATTTGCAGAAACTATCCATCATTTTTTTAAAAACCTAGTATTACAAATTTAATTAGTAGTATATTAAAAATAAATTTGTTCACAAGTTAAATAACTTTTCTTTACTATGCCAAGGACTTATCAGGATTAAGTGATTCATCCACCCTTGTGAAGTTGTAAGAATATATTTTCTCTCACTGTTTTTAAAAGTTATAGATTCAATATTAATTTCATTACACGAAACTGCTTCATCAAAACTGTTTGATTTACACATCAATTCATAACCCATTATTATTTATCTGTTCTGTAAAGGTGCTTATACATAATTTGTCAATTATCATTGACCGACTCGTAACATTTCTTGACAAATTCGTTTTCTTACTCACTAACGAAAGTATAGCAGTAAGAGCGGCTAGGAAATGAAATCTTAAAAGGAAATATCCTCTTTCTGTTAATAACTTTAATTGTTCACATTAAAGGCCGATGAATGATATTTTTTAAACTCTTCTGGTTTATCAAGTTTCATTCACCGAACTAAACGTAGATGGGTTATCATTAATGAGAAATTTATTACTGCGACGACGATATTAATGGCGTTGCCGCAGCCGTTAGGTTGATGGGTGTAGAAACAAGACGGTTGAAATAAAAAATGTCCACTCTGAAAGAAAGAAATTAATAAATGATTTGTTAATTATATTATTATAGTAATGTTTCATGCTTTGTCATGTGGATAATTGTTGTTGGCCAAGGGGCAAAAAACTCTTGCGTGGAATCATTCACAGTGTCAATCCTATGATCAGTTCATTTTCGATTAATGTATCAAGCTATAACAATCCATTCACGACAGGTTAGATCAAACTAGAAATAGAATTTGATTCTCTGGCTTTTCTATGGCCAAAGGACCAAGTATACCTAATGTACGCATCTTTTCTTTCCTTTTTTCTAAGAATTGCCGCTTTCTTTTCTTGGATAAAATTTGCAGTGCGTTAATAGTATTAAAAATATACTATACTTATAGCGCTAATAATAGTAATCTATTATTGTAACAATGAAAAGTAAACAACGAGTTAAAAATTGCGCATAACATTACAACTTTTTATTCTGTGGAATAAGTAAGTTTTCAGGTTAGAGATGCCTCAGGTAATTCATGTACATTGTATAATGGGGCATATTAGCACAGCAAAAAATGAAGTGCCGTGTGCACGAGAATATCATCATCATCACATAAAAATAAAAGTGTACCATAAATGTAATGATTATAGTTAAATGCCTGGTGATGTGATGATGATGATTTACTGATTATCATGCGCTGCTGTTGCTGACTGATTTTTCTGTCTAACGTACACTATTCAATTATTGTAACAATTTTAAAACAAAGTATCCTATATTCTATTTGAAATTTCTCAGCATATTTGTAGATTTGGTATCAATAGACAAAAGTATGTATCACATGCATTAAATTGGTTTCATAATTGCTGGTAATTACAATTAGTAACAACAAGAAGAGATAATATGTAAGAACGGATGGTAACAAGATAATATCATAAACCATAGCATACTCGCAAACATACAAACAAGCATACAAACACAACCTACGTATGTCACCTAGAAATTTCTACTTTAAATTGACATGTAATATCTTTTAAAAGAAGAGCTCGTGGTGTATGAAGTAGGAAGAAGAACAATTGACAGGAGGAATTATCCATAATTTATCCATTGTAAATTAGTCTGGCGATAATTTTAAAAGCATGAAACCTTTCATTCATCATCACGTCGTGGTATGAGATTGGTCTTTGCTTGAATGATTTGGAATGAGCTGAGAAAAGCATTTTCTGAGTCAGTTTAAATATTTAATTTTAAAAAGACGATTGATTATACTACTAATTACTTTTCCTCCCGTTTTCCATCTATTTTACGAGTAATTATCTCTCTTAAAAAGATAATTTTAGCGTGATTCTAAATAAAGATATATAGTTAAAATTTATAACTTCAAGTAATAACTTTAAATATAGGTATATATGTATGTGTAGTAAAGTAACTGAAACACATGCTTTTCAGGTTTTTTTTATCTTTTTGGTACTTTTATTGCATGATAAATCTATAATTGTTGGCATATGTAATGTTAATACTGCATAATGCAATATAATAATAATAATATCAAATCAACTAAAAATCTACCGTATTTGGCTACCGTAATACTGCATTATTTACCACGACAATGAGATAAAATTACCTTGGAAGGTCACGCAGCAATAATAATAAGACAAGTGTTAGTGACTGCCCGTCTCTCTTTCCCCCTCCCTTGTAAACTAAAAGAACAGAAACAGAGCACTTGTTTCAGCTTAAAATCAAGGATCAAAAAGGTCCTTTTGGAACTTGTTATATAACGTTTGCTAGTTCTAAAAGCATTTGGGTGTAATATGGTATAAATAGACAAAACTGTGGTTAACCTCGAAATCTTTTAATTAATGTACTTCACAGATTAATTTACGGATTTTATTGTGAATAAAGCCACTTAGGTTATTACAAGAGTTTGTGGGCTTGAAAAAATCAATCAGGACAAAATATTCCAGATGAAACTAGATAATGTTCACCATCGTCATCAATGATGAACGAGAGGACACAATTTTATCCAACCATCATCATCACACCAGCAACGATAGATAATGTTTTAAAAGAGAAATAAAAGATAGTACAGGGCATTTTAGCCCAATGAAGAGCATTCAATAAATAAGTATAGCACTACTGCTTTTATGGTTACTTGCTCTTTGCTGGATCACTGGTTAACTACTGGAACAGAAAAAATGTTGTGTAAAGATAATCATATACTGCTCAAGTGAATACAAAAGTCTATTTACTCAAAGTATAGTCATCAATGTGATTTTTTGAGTGAGAGAACTGATGAGAGTTACTGTGCAGTTGTTTGAATGAAGGACATTCTCCAGCAAAAGTTGTTGGAATAAAAGCTTATGCACGGAATAGATTAAACTTAAATATATTTTATGTATTAACCGCTTTTCAATGTTATTATTACCTTTGCTCCTGCTACTATTGACTTCTCCAATCTGGAAGCTCTGTCTTTCTCATCAATACTGTGCCAAATATTTTTTAAATGTGTGTGAGCGAACAACAAACGAGTTAGAAAAAAGTTGATCTGCAGCATTCACTCACTTCACTCACATTACCTCAATCCAAACTGTTATTAAGCACATGCAAATATGTAGTATTCTCGTAGTAAAATGATAATAAAATGTTATATACCGTACGCATACATTGCAATTTATGCCTTTTGCCAATATTTCCCTTTTGGTATGCCCTTGCCTTTTTTCGTGTCCTCCCTCCCAACTAAAAATCTGAAAACGACTTGACACTTCTCCGGTTTGTGATTTTTCCACTTATGCAATAATAAAGTGAAAAGACTGTTAACAACACAAGAAATTGCTCTCAAGAACTATCTATCACTTCACAAAAACAATACTCTTCAGTAAGGTTCGTTAAAGTTGAGAAGGATCACTGGTGAAGAACAAAAAAGAATGAATGAAACATTTGACAAATATTTGCAACAAGTGTCCCTGTATGTATGGGCTCCTTTGTGCTAAACGTTCTTTACTTCTTATTAGCAATCGTTACAAATCTAGTTATATTTGATTTATTAGCAAAAATTGAATTAACCTTTCCACAATTCCTCCGTGTTCAATTACGCTGCTCTCTTAACTTTAGAGGTATACTACGTTAAGGCATGCAAAATACATGTAATTGTTAATGTGCACTTTAGCACGACTTTAAATGAGAAACACAACTCACGTTACGTGATCTGTAGCCTCTGAACACCAGTTTCGCACTGAATTCAAGTAGTCCATTGCTCTGAAGCTATATTGCTCTACAGAAAAGGAGGAATAAGAGAAGGAGAAGTCGAGAGCTCACTTTTGCTTGCTCGCTACAATAGATTCTGCTATAACTTGCACTTTGCTACTTACTATATTACTCGAAACATTTGCTCTTGTCCTTCCTTCTCCTCTTATAACTCTACGCTTCACTTTTTGTTCTTCATAGTAGGTGTGTGTGGGTAAAAGATGCACAGAAGAACCAGAAACATGCATAATATAACCAACTAGGTTTCTTGTCCTTCCTTCTCCTCTTATAACTCTACGCTTCACTTTTTGTTCTTCATAGTAGGTGTGTGTGGGTAAAAGATGCACAGAAGAACCAGAAACATGCATAATATAATCAACTAGGTATGCAGGATTCGATTTATATCTTAAGAAATTTTAGTTATGCATATTACTTATCTAGGTACAATATGTTCATAATATAACCCTTTTTGTGCAGAATATGATGCAAAAGTATACGATTTTTTTTCTATTAGAACAACTTTGCCCATCGTCAGCCTGTGAAAGCGGTGTGACGGAAATGCCTATATATAATGTAATGAAAAAAATTCTTGAAACTAAAGTTGCTCCTTTTTTCAACCTTAACTTTCTTATATAGCTCTTTCCAGCAGAAGCAATATAGTTGAATGGGAACCACGAGAGCATGTGAGTAAAATTCATACAGAGAAAAAGTGGAAAAGTTGGTTGTATAGCTTGCCGAAAGGACAAAACGGAGTTTCTCAAAAACTACGCAGCAAAATAGAAGTAGAAGCGATATATAATGATGACGATCATGCGATATGATATGGTAGAATGGCAGTAAAAGCTGTGATGGTAGTGTGTGTATGGTCATATGGAAATGTAGTAGTTTTGCCATTGAACTGAAAGTGGTTGGCGTCGTATGTAGTTCAACAATATTGCTTGCTCGCAGATGTATACTGGTGGTTACTCTTGGTTTTGTGAGTGTGGTAATGCTGGTGGCAACTCCAAATTGCATTTAATGTTTGCCTCTTCCGTTTAAGTAGTGTCATAGTAAAAGGATTGCAGACATAGTAGTAAGAAATTATAGTAAATGGAATGACTTCAGCAGCCGCTGCCGCCACCACCGCATATTATAAAACGTGCTTTTTGCTTTCATTCCATCCTCATCCAAAATATTCATTCAACTTGCTAATACTCTATATAAAAAGGACGATCAAACGATCAAAGTTCTTTTAAGAAGTCTATTTCATTATTATAAGGTTGTTGTGTAACGCCGCATATAGTACAATAACTCCACACATAGTACGCTGAAATGCGATGATGAGGATGATAATAATATGTTCGCTGATCGTGAGCTTGCTTCTTTATTTAAGCAATATTGGAAAATTATATGAAAGGTATACTATGAGAATAATGTTTTCAAATATCCAGTAAACCACATTGAAGAAACACATGGTTTTCTGAGATAATAGTAGGAACCAAGAAGAGATCCTATCCTATCGCTAAACTGAGAAAAAGGAGAAATTATGCATGACTTCAATTAATTTGCTATGTGCTTGTAAAAAGAGTTTCGTGTAGCTCATTTAGTTTCATCCAACAGAGCAAGTACAAATTTCCAACCTCCCCCCGAAATGAACTGAATCTGAAATTTAGTATTATGCATCTCATCCAACAACATGTTGTTTAAAAACTACAACTTTCAACTTTCTATGCTTATTTGTATATAGGGAAAGCAGAGAAAATTTTCTTTAGATGAAAGAAGACGTAGGCAAGGTTGTCGCTCAATATTTATGAATGCAAAAGAAATTTTATAAGTTCCTCCAATAATAGAAGAATAAATGATCCTTTAATGTTTTTAAATCCTGTAAAGTCAGTAACTTTCCTTTCAAGTTCGAATTATAGTGTATGGAGAATTTTAGCACAAAAACTGTTACTGCTACTAATGCATGCCATTAGAGCATTCGCATCAAATTGAATTTTTTTTGCAAGTAAGCAGATATAAAAGCTAGGTCTCTCATTAATATTGTAAGCAAGCACATAGTTTGCGTTACTTTTCAGACCGTCTGTTGGCCTTATCGTATTCAAATTCATTTTGTAACAAAATGCTACTGGTTTCCCTGCCGGGATTGTGTATCAATAAGAAGGTGCGTGCGTAGTTACTTATGGACAGTTTGTTACTCAAAGGGATACATTTTCATGTACTAACTAAATGAATTCTCAAAGTCAAGTAGGATAGATATATTAGTAAGTGAGTGAATAGTTTTTTGCTGGTTTTGCAATTTTTTTCAAAATTCATGCTTAATATAAACTACAGATAGGTGGCGATACATAAAGAGAATCTTTTGAAACGACAACTCACAGATCAACTTACAGATGTATGCTTTTACATTTCAAATGTGACAACGAGCCCACACGTTAATCACAGCGCGGTTCATAGTTCAATCCGCTTACTACTTTTGTTTTCATATGGATATTATAGTATTTTCATATAATATTATATTGCTTATGGGTCGAATGGGATCGCTCCAATTTCATGGAGGCGAATTTATAATATTTTGTTCGTATTTTAAAACAGCACTGGCTTTGCCTAGTTGTTGAACAGTTAACCTAATACTTACATATATTTATTACTAATGCTCTTTCTCCCTTTTATAAACATTGCATTAACAGCTTGTAGAATACCAATATTAATTAATTTCTTACTCCCTGTTTTGTATGAAAGAGAAAATTTGTATTCTAAAATGATAAGTTTTAGGACCATTTGTAAAAACCAAATACAGGTATTTGGTATTGATAATAGAACAGAAATGTCCTAGTAGCCACAGAATAAAAAACGTTAGCACGCTTAGCTTTATGTAATAGCNACAGGTATTTGGTATTGATAATAGAACAGAAATGTCCTAGTAGCCACAGAATAAAAAACGTTAGCACGCTTAGCTTTATGTAATAGCATTTTTTATACTTTGCCAAGTAGCAAAATCCTTATTCCAACTGTTATAAATAGATACTACACATTTCATACCTTCTACTAGTACTATTAATAGCTGGAAAGAAAACGCACATTTATACTGATTACATGGAGTTTTAATTGTGTGTGAAAGTAAACATTTAACCATTAAATTCATGTATCTGTAATACTTTTAATCAAAAATGATATTGAACAACGCATGTATTTAAGGATGCTTGACAATCTGTTTTGTATTGCGATAGGTCTGTTTTGATTGAAAAGCTTTTTGCAGAAATTGATATGTTCAAAACATTACATGGGAAGAGACAAGTAATAGGGTGTATGCACATTATAGTAGCTTGAACCCATAAACCAGCGTAAACCGCTTTCCAAAATCCGTCCCAAAAAATAAGGAGTATTAAAAAGAGTAAAATATGGTAGTTCCACTTTATTATCAATTATTCAATGGACAAGTATACAATTTTACTACTCGAATTAGTGCAGTGATGTATTTTAAACTTATGTTTTATGCAATTTTTATGTCACATGTTGAGGGTTTTCTTAATATTTACCATTTAACTTGGCTTCTACTAGCGTCCAAATTTTGCGAAATAAATCTGGAATTTTTTTATATAGCTCAAGTGAAATGTAATAGTTTTTACTTGTATGTCTTGAAAGAGTTCATTATATGTAATTGCTGTATTAGTATTGCCGGGTAAAATGTTTAAAATGCAGGAAGTTTGTAACATTAGTAAAAACATGTGATGCGGCCTTTAACATTTTCATTATCATTTTAATTCCAATCGCAGCGTTTCCATTTTAATCTTGAAAATCTACCTTGTATCATCACATCATTTTTCCCGTGGAAAGGTTATTATTCGTAGTTAGCGCAGAAATAAATGTGTGCATTCAATTGCAGCATTTCCATTTTAATCTTGAAAATCTACCTTGTATCATCACATCATTTTTCCCGTGGAAAGGTTATTATTCGTAGTTAGCGCAGAAATAAATGTGTGCATTCAATGTACAATTGTACAAAAAACGTGTACAAATACATATTTCTTTCGCTGTATTAATATTTATTCAAAAACTACACTTCGTTCTTACATAACCTTTGTGACTTAAAGTGATGAACTGATAATTTCAAGAGTAAAACGAAACAACTTCAGAATTTGATACACAAAGTAACAATCCAACAATTTACTTCAATCAGTTAATAATTAGACGATAATTAAATAGATAATGTAGTCGGTTCTGACGCTGTTAAGTAAGGTATGTACGCGTGCGATAATCTAGATTTACTATATACCATTTGAACTCAATATATAAAATTGTGCTTGTCTTTCAAATTATATTCATCAAAATACATTTGCACCATGTACTTTCTCGTTTCATATATGAAACTGAAACGAATTTTCGACCACTAATTCTGAAATTAAATTCGATAGTACCTACACTGCAAGTAACAGACAAAACATTTGCATTCAAGGCAAAATTGATCGTAATAAATATAAGAGGATGGTAAATGCTGGAAAATCTAAAAAAAAGTACTCATTCAATTGATTTAGATTCTCCACTTTTAAAATTCTATAAATTCTTAGTTTATTAAACCGTGCTTTCCTTTTCACGTACGTGTTATCTATTGTTTATTTTATTGTTTTTACTATTACCAAAGTAGTCTGGTCCGAAAAATACTTTATTCTCCTCATTTGCCTTGAATAAAACATATTTTACGTTGCATTTAAAGTCCACATAGGCGGACGTTGTAAGGATTAGGTTCACGCTGGCTCATTCACAAAATTAGAAAGCTAAATAAAAATTTTCCCGGACCTTCTGTTTTCCCTTGTACCAAGTTGATACAATCATATTAGAGACTGATGCTAACTTGTGCAGATTACATTCGGCAAGAGCCAAAAGAACTATAACACCATGTATTTTAAACGAACAGTTTTTCAGTCTTGATGCCTCCTGTTGCTCTTCCTTTCCTTCATCGTACATGATTTGCAAAAGATTTTTTTCCTTTCTACCAGCATGCCTAATATCGTTCTCGACATGTCTCAGGGGTATATTGCATTGAATCTGAAACGACTATACCATGTTAGATGGATTCATGTAGTATTTTGCAAATCCTTTGCATTTAAAAAATCACGTGTATATAATCACCTTTTTTGAGCAGTTTTATCTCATTTTTTCTCACCTAACAGTCATATAGAGCTTTTATCTTGAATCTAAAACATATATGTATCTTAAATTTACGTTTGACATTTTGTTATAAAAGTAATTAAGCGACCCGAAATTTAATTGGCTTCGTCAATAACCTTGATTTTAAAAAATGATTTTAATTACATTCGTGGGGTTTCCAAATTATTAACCTTTCTATATTATGAAGTATGTTAGTTGTCG
>JAANSO010001987.1:0-14806 GCA_036507315.1 Lepidocyrtus fimetarius | reverse complement strand
TAGTCTTCTCCTCTGCTTGTCTTTGATCCGCATTCTTGCTCGTTCACTGACTTCTCAACTTAACTTGTTCTGAGTTATGTCATATGCTGGGATATGACTGTAGCCACAGCAATACAAAATTGGAAAGATAATGTAAAATAATGAATTTACATCAAAATTTGCCAGATTAACTGTCTTGCAGAAAAAAATTATACATCTTGCTGATTTTTTGTAATACGTCATTCAAATATTTTCAAGATGGTAACAATATATTTTATGCATATTCATTGAATTCCTGTAAGGTTTTATTACTCCTGCTTTAGGGCTTAACTGGATCTACGTCAGCGTAATTGCAAAAATATTTTAAGGCTATAGCTAAAAATAGAAATAGCTTGATAATTATTGTGTGCTTGGTTATGCTAAATTAGTTTCATTAATCGTAAGCCTTGTTTGATAAAATAATTTTTCTACTTTTTCCTTCCAATATTTCCAAATCAGTGTTATATGATACAAGTACAAGGATTTCAGTTTTTCATTACAATACGTTATAGTAGACATTTCGATAATGTCAAATTTTAAAATATGCTCGGTAAATTATATTATGATTGAACTAATGACATCTTAAATGTATCATCTCGCCGAAGTATCTCTTAATGTTTGAAAAAATTGAACTTACAAAATTGCAAAAAGATATTTTTATCTGGATAATGATCTTCTGTACATTAAAAAATATTTTGTTGGAACTGGAAGTAGCGCGCTGGTAGCGAAAACAACGAAGAGTAAGGATATAGAGTGACAGGATCATTAGCTTCTAACATAATGAGAATTTGATACAAATGGGTTGGTTTCTTGCCAATTTTTTGCTTGTTCCTATACATACCTACATTTTAACATGAGTTGTACTCAAGGGTAAATTTTAATAAAAGTATGCTTGTATTATAAAAGTCATGAGTTTGTGTCGATCTGTATGTGATAATGCTCAAGATTTTGGGACCCATTTTAAAATCGTATAAAGAAAATTTACGAATGGAAATAAGATCTGAAGAAAAATTGGCATATTATTATGCTCATTTCCTAATTTAAAATATCAAGAACATCGCCGAATTCATTTTTCTTTATAACGACAAGATTCCTCTCCCTATTTTGTTTATGCAAAACCATTTCTAATCAGTTTATGATGAACTGAATAAGAATAATCCTAAGAAGTTGACAAAAAGATTTTTAGAAGGTGATGCTATTATCAGGTAAACATAACGCTGTTGCCGTTTCTGGCCTTTCTTCCTAGGTTTCATCATTGGACTATTGTTACTACAATTAAATAGTTTTTTTTGCAAGGATTCGCAAAAAGTCATATAGATTTAAAATGAGAAGAATCTGGCGTATACCTAAGTACAACTACTACGTTAACAACACTCTAAATAAGGCAGACAAGAGACGAAATCCTTTTTTGGATACAATTTCTACTCCTTAGTATTCATCTGTTAAGTTGTAAAGATTCGTCTAGAGAGTAAGTAAAACAACGTTACTTTAGCCAAAGCTTTACTTTTATTTTATCTGGATTTTTTATTATGTACATAATCATCATTATCATCGCTGCTGGCTTATATATAAACGATTGGTGATAGTGAAAATGATGATAATGCCACTTCCAACAAGAAATTATTACAGGGAAAAGTGGGAAAGCGGTTTATTACTCTTCTCTCCAGTCAACATAACTCAGGAGAAAGTGCCAAAACATTCCTTCCTTACCATATTTTAATGGGGAAAGGTAAAAGGATGGAAAAAAGAGGAAAGCAGAAAATTGGCTACAAAAGTAGGCTTCTTGGTCATATGTTGTGTTCATAATGATAAGTAAAGGGGATGTGGAGGAGGGAAATAGTCGACGAGTGATGATGAGGATGATGATTATCATCATCGTACTGTATAATAGTCATTATGTTCATCCATTTACCTTAATGCCCGATATTACTCCCGCTGGATCACTCCGTTCCATATCCCTTTTCATTTTCCATGCATCTCGTTCTCTGTTTTTCATTTCTAACTTTACATTATTCTAATTTTTGTTAAAGGAAAGGTTAAAGTTTAAAATCCCCTTTTAGCTAAATCTCATTCCAAACTTTTTCTTGTTTACTTACAAATATGGAGGAGCGGTTAGATAAAGTGGGAAAACATTTATTTTGAAAATCTCGCCATTTTCATTCCTTTCTAGTTCTATCCTATTTCATGTTCTTCGCCAGCATTCAACACCAATTTTCTTTTACCCTTAAAACCAATCATGTAAAATCAAAATCAATATTGACCTGTTCAATCCTTTCCTGACTTTTCATAAACATGTTTAGCATGGCATGGCACTGTATGAAGAGAAGACAGAGAAAAAGGAGAGAAAAAAGAAAGAAGAGAAAAAACCCTTCCTTTGAACCTTGAGGCTCTTCTCAACTCACTTTCAATACGTATTAGTTACTCATATAAATAAACGGACTTTTACTTTATTCTCGAGCTTTTTTCTGCTTTCACTTTTCTCTCAACTTATTTCTTAAAACATTGCTGCCGCAGCTGCTGCTAGATGATTGCCAATTGTGTTATCTTTCCATATCTCCTCTTTAGCATGTATTTTCGTACATTAGATATTTTGTCTTCCTTCTTTCTAACTAATTCCATTTAACATTTTTCTCCTTATCGCTTACATCGCATCATTCGTCTCTTTTCCGTTTGTCAAGAATTTGTTACCATAATAGAGAGATACCATATATGAAAAGCAAATTACGCTATATTTTTAATTATCAGTTTGTGATTAGTATTTACATGATGTACCACGACCAGCTGAATGAAAAAATTAAATTAACTTTCATAAATTAAATGCAAATGTTCAAGGTAGTTTGGGGTTAGTAAGTATTTTTTAAATTTCATCCATCCTGTAAATCTTGATAAATATATTATATTATTGGGATGGAAGTGATGATAGCGCGGTGCTACGTGAGCTTTTATAAATACCTCCACAATTTTCCTTTGACCCTTTCTTCATGACGCTTGTCTCTTGTGTCTATCTGTATTTTCCCTTTTGCTTCGGTTTCTTCTGGCTACGAAGAAAGGGATAAAGTTGTAGAAGATAAGACAAAACTAAGAAAACCTGAGCTGTTTTAGCAGACAGGCAAAAAGATTTGTGCAATAATATTCGCAATAATAGGCCTGGCTACTCCCTACCCAACTAAATGGAAGAATGCTTCTGGTGTAGTATTTCTGACGAAGGCTCATTACTTTAGCACGTATGATGATGCATGTGCTTACGTAATAATCATGTCACGTCAAACAGAGAGAGGCATGAGAGTGATGATTTGGGAAATGAATGAGTCACTCATTCATTCCAAAAACTATAACCACTCCAATACCGCGAAGATTAGTATAACATCCTGGGTTAGAATATGATCCACTAAGAAGCTCGACTTCCTTTCTCTCTTGTAATCATATGACCTAATCTAGTACATGTGAGTGTTCGAAATTATGAGGAATGCAACATCAAGACATGTTTTGAGCGTCTTGTCCAAAGAGTAATGATAATGCTGGACAGCTAAACATTTTATTACATTCTACGTAAGCCTCTTTTCATGTAGGGCATTAATTTTTGCACACTGCACATGGTGGAATACATTGAATATTCTATAATTATGAAAGTTAAAAATATTTTTATAGATTTAAAACCAAGTTAACGCTGTAAAACGAAAGAAAATGTACAGGTCACGTGAGCCCAAAAGCCAGTAGCTATTTTTTAAATTTTAATAGCAAGGAAAAGATGAGCTGCACATGAAAAGTTCCCTTGGAGCAATAGCACTACTTCCAGTTAAATTCTTATCTGCCAAATACTTGAATAAACGTGCATAATCTGGAACTTACTAGTTTGCCATCAACATGTTTTCCAAAAAGTCAGCCACCTGCTCTAAAAGTTAAGTACATGCTTTCAGGCAGTGCAAAATTATCTTGAAAACAGTCAAGCTCACTGCCTGACAGTTAAAAATCATGACTAGTTCTATGAAACCATTAATTAATGTTTCTGATAAAGTACAGCATCCTGTGCAGCAAATTTTTTGAACCCTTCAAGTGCATTCGTTTCAATGACTTTTTTCAAAAGTACTTGAAAATATCTTTAGGAAATGCTAACCCCATTTTATTTATAAGTTTCTAAAAATAGAACATCCTTTTCTTCGTCATTTAATAAAAGTTTGAAAACAATTTAGCACAACTCCGTTTTGTGTTATTGATTGATTTACAAGCTTGGAAACATTTGTAGAATTCTTAAATTTCCGCTCCTGTCTTAAATAATTGCCTAGTTTGAACAATTTATATTCTCCGTTTCATTCCAATAGAAAAACGCATCTAACTTGACCTTTTAAAAACTTTATTAATTTAGAAAGGACAGGAAACCTGGAAATAAAACGGTAGGGGGGATAGACTACAAACGCACCTTGTTAACTAGCTTGCTCCAGACTTGGAATAGGGAAAGACAATGAACGGTATTCTTCCTCCTCGAAACTTATTTCAAACTAGATTTTATTGTCTTGTATGAAAATGATTACTTCGACGAGGATGATGATAAAAAAGGAAATCTTGTTGCGGTTTGGCAAGAATGGGTGTAGCCACTTCTTTCCTATTTTCTACTTCCATCTTCCTTACCCTTCTCGGGTTTCCTGCTGGTGACTTTCGTTTCACATATTGGGAAAAGGTCATGTACAAAAAAGAAGTTTTCTTATTTTTATCTGTGAAAAACCACGCACTACCTACTTTTGTTCCATTCCAGAAAAGAAATGAAAAGAAGAAGCCAATGAAATGATAGGTTGCTGCTTTCTTCTTTGCAAACAATTCGGGTTGATAGTATTGTTACATTGCTCCACATTTACGTTCACAAACCCTCTTTTTCCTATTTCAGAATTTCATTTTATTTCTTTTTTTCGTGTAAAAAGAAAATTAGAAATAAATGAAGCCAAGCAAGGGTAAATTTTAAAAGGGGGCTCAAACCAGTAAATTAACGCACCAGGGAGATGAGATGAATGAAGAGAAGTAAAAGAATAGGCGGAATTGATTAGTTGGTTAGAAAATACAAATTAGTTGCATGACACTTTAATACCAAGACGCAAATAATTTCTTTTATTCAGGTAGGAAAAGGAAAACCTTGAAAGGAAAACGGAAGGGAATGGAGAAAGCTGAAAACAGTTATTAACAGAGAAAAGCTGATTGAAACTAATGAATAGTTATTGAGAGAAGACTGTAAGTAAAACCAGTCATAGCAATTTACTTTTTTTACAAAATGCAATTTTCCAAGAAAGTACTTTTGCGGCGAAATGTAAAGGTGAAAGTATAGTAGAAACGGGGGGAAAGAGGCAGAGTTTGTGCATTTGGGAATGTTTTTCAGTCATTGCTTTCCTCGTTTTTTTCCCTTCACTCTAAAAAAAGACAAGGAAAAGAGCTGAAGCAAAATTGATGCTATCAAAAGCGGAGGAAAAAGTGCTGATTTAGTGAGTAGTGGGAAGGGAGTCATATTAAAATATCCTGAAAATAGGTTTGTGGTTTGGTTTGAAAATGTTGGGAGGAATTGGATGGAGTATTTGGGGAAACTCCACTGCATCATCGACTCTTGAAAAGAAGTGTGCTGAGGGAGGGTGGTGTTGATGTTATTATTCATTCCATTTCATTCCACTTGGCAGCATCATCAACTAAATAAAATGCTTGTTTTCCATTGTGATTGGATTCCAGTTCCTTTCAACCGTTCATTCAGCTTCCTCTTTTATTTCTCTCACTTGTTCTATCTTGTTTTTGTTTTTCCTCATAATAAAGTACTTTCCTATTATTTTCCTCATTGATAATGATTTTTTTGTGTTGAGAGAGATGATTGCCGCGATATGGATACTGAAAGAAGTGACGGAATGCTAATGATGATCATGTTGATGATAACGATCAAAAATGTTTTCTATTTAATTCTGTATATGTCTAATCGCAGCGGAAACAATAAAACGCAGAAAAGAGTAAAATTGTTGGATGTGACGATGATAATGATGGGCTTGCTGTTGAAAAAGCTGAAAAAAGGATTTATGAGGAGTCCAGGCCGATGTAATTCAACTTTGTTTCTGCGGCAGTATAATTTGATAAATAAATTGTTTTATATTACTTATAAGTATATAAAACCAGCACTAAACTAAAAACATCACTTAAACGCATAATTCACTCCTTCTAATATATTACTTCCTCATCCATTAAAATTCTGATAAAAAAGGAATATAAATGTGGACACGCCACGAACATTTTAATATTTCTACAACACTCAACAAAATACCTGGAAAATATAGAATACTCCTAAATAGGAATATATTGAATAGTTTTCCAAAGCACAATAGTATAAAGCAAAAGTTAAAACGATATCAAATCCTAATTTTATTGCCTTGTTCGCAGAAAATTTAACCGTTAGTAGTTGTTGTTGTGGTGAAAATAAGTATGCTGTCAGATATTTTCGTATGCTTGACAGAATATTATAATGTGATGATCCCGCTTTATTTTCTTTGTATTTTTTTCTGCATTGCAAATAAAAATATTTATCTCTTGCTCGCTCTCTCCTTCCTCAGCTCTTCAGTCATCCTTGTCAGAAAGAATATGAAAGTTGTGTAGGAAGTTGATATTGGTGATGATGATAATCTGATGCATTCACGAATTCTAAGAGAAGGAAAGTGAGCGGAATATTTTTATTGATGTTGTTGTAAGCTGAGAGGGAAAAGCGTTTTACTATTATGTCTTTGTGCCCTACTCTTTCCAATCCGCTTTTGCTGACACCGTGACATTTGGCATTAGCTACTACCTTTCCCTTCTGTAAAAAAATACTCCACTCTAACGTGAACAAACAAAAAATTATATTCATCTTTTTTACAAACTAAAAATTGAATTCTCAAATAGGAATTTGCATTCTACAACGTTTTTATTATCATTTTTCTTCTTCTTGGAATCTGTTATGTTCTATTTTCAGGAGAAAATCTCTTTATTTGCAAAGAACTTTTCGAGAGAGATGTTCATCTAAATATTTTCCTTATTTTTAATGTGGCTACTTTTATTCCATAAAGTGGATTCTTTTCCTTTCTTTGCCAGAAAACAATCTCTAAATGTAATCGTTTTACTTTTATTGATAAGGACAACAACAACAGCAGCAGAAAAAGATAACATCACGTTTTCCACTTAAACTTCTTTTTCCTTTCTTCCATTTTCACTTATGCATAGTTTCCCTTGCTACTACGCACGCACATTTTGAGAAGAAATCTTCATTTTGCATTTCCTTTCATTTTCTTAATGTTTATCAAATGATGGTTCCAGGAAAACGTTAAAACTTTTGCAATAGCAGCTGAATTTAAAAGTTTTTATTTTCCGCTGGAAATAAACTGAAAACAAGAAATCAAAAAAGATAACGCTGGCTATGCCAGTTTTAAAAGCGTTTCACCCCACAA
Organism: Lepidocyrtus fimetarius; assembly: GCA_036507315.1. Lineage (NCBI taxonomy): Eukaryota > Metazoa > Arthropoda > Collembola > Entomobryomorpha > Entomobryidae > Lepidocyrtus > Lepidocyrtus fimetarius. The sequence goes on along the minus strand of JAANSO010001987.1, from coordinate 7,355 downwards.
CTTTTCCCCTGAAATGAGAGATGCTGCTGAGGACGTGTGTGCATGTGCCCATCCTGCCCATTAACTTTTACACAATTTTACCTTCTTTTCCGTAGTTCTTTCATTCCTTAGTCTGATAACAGGTTTCTAAGTTTTATCTCTTTTTTGTAATAGGAAGAGTATCTGCAGTAAAATGATGTTAATGACATGGGCGCAAACGAGTAAAAGTAGTAAAGAATGAAATAGACGGAGAAGGTGCTCATTTAGTTTGAAACTTTTAAACTTCTTGAGCTTTAAAGACTGGTTCGCTTGTGCTTGGAGCCATTTGAAAATATTTCAAATGTGTTGTTTTGTTCAGATGTTGCTTGGAATGATAATTCAGATTAATGATTACTTTTCAAATCAGTCATAGACCAGAAATTGTTTCATTCACAGCAAGTAAGAAATTCTTGCTACCAAAATATATCGACATTTGTCGATTTCGTAAATAAATAAAATGTAGCTATGTACCTTAAAAAGATTTATTTTGGATACAAAAAGGAAATCAAGGAGATAATAATTTTACTCCCACACGGCAAAAATGCTGGAAAAAATTTGTTTATTTAAAATTAATGACCAGTTGGTATGGCGATTTAAACCTACGCAATAACCAGTTCTTATAAGATTTCCTGCTTCAAATTATCATTCAATCTGGCCATTACACGTGTGAGTTTCAGTAAAGAAGAATATTTATAATAAGTACTTGAAAAACATCGCGGGTTGATTCCCTGCTTGAATTTTCTACTTTACACAGGAAATGCTTTACAAATTTCACAGAAACCGTATTAAATTTCCACTTTTTGTGTAAAGTATTCAATTGTAAAAGTGTTTACAATGTATCCTTATAGTTATTCAATTGAGCAATGACCTGAGACGCACATCAGTTTCCAGATTAACTAAAATAGTATTAACTGGAAAAGAATAACAAAAATACGATTCCAAAGAAGACGTGTTGCTATCACCACCTCTTCCTTTCCACTCGAATCTATTTTACTTTATTTTTCCAGCTTTGCACTTTCCCCAGCTTCTTCCTGGTTTGTACAAGTATACAATGAGAAAAAGGAAGCGATGTGTGGGCGGAATTTTCTTTTCCAATCTTAATCTTCTTAGGAAATATATCCATAGAGTGTAGAAAATGCTCGAAAATTCCTCAATTTTAATGTTTATTATTAGCTTAGCAGGAAGTAGACTAGCCAAGAGGATAAAGAAAAATTATTTAAATGTTACGTCAATGCTATGTCGCAATATCAGCCATCTGTTTTAGATTTGTGTTGATTGAATACGTTGAATAGATATCAATTTTTTAAAGTTCATCTAATTCTCTATTCAGTCTGAAAATACGTTACTTCATTAAATCATAATAATACATATTTTCTCTATTGCGGTTTTACTGACATAAATATTACTTAAAACCACTATTTGTCAACACATTATCATGACAAATGAGTGCCACAATATTACAGATTTTGCTATGTGACATCATCTACCTTCAAGCATTTACCGATCGTCTTATGATCACGGCAAATACATTACAAAAGCAAAGTATATAAGGCCTAGTTTGTGTATTTTTAGGCACTTTCTATCTCCCAAGCAACGCATTATGTAAGATAAAAGTAGGTATGCACTTAAACATAAACATTATCAGTGAAGCGTAGTTTAAGACGAAAAGTGGAGAAAGGGTGAGAAGAGAGTAAAAGTTTGTCTATTTTCCCATCTTTTTTCTTACCTAATCCATCAAAGTATTTTACGTACTTCCTTCTTCCTTTATTTTTTCTCAGAATTTTGTTTGGCTTCATTGAGGCAGGAAAAGAGGTGCACGTGTAACGGAATTGAATCGGCTATAGATTTATACAATCTAGGCGACGTAGCTTGTGACGATGACGACGATAGCGGCACGGCCGACGGTACATCACTAACAAAAATCCTTTTCTATTCAATGACTACGACGACGATAATAATGATGATGATAGAGAAAGTTTCTAAGTAGAAACTTTGGTGATGGAAAGTGAGACTTGAAGAAGAAGAAAGCTTCTCTACAATCCCATCCTTCTTCTCTCACCTTTTATCTCCGATTTTAATCGTAGTAAGTAAAACCGGGAGTTCCTCAATAGTATTATCTTACCTGAAACGAGAGGAAAAGGTGAAAATGTTAAAGAGCACGTGGAAACAAAAATGAATTGCGTAAGCACAAAACAAGCAACTCTTTCCTTACCTTCTGCTCTCATTTACTCTAAATTTTCTTTATTGCTTTTGTACAAGATCATTGTAAGAAAAATAGATTCTAGTTCCAATTTCTTTAGAGCTTTCTTCATTTTCTTAAGAATAATTTACGTATAATGTTCTCCCTGTAAATTGATTTTTCCTTGTTTAGCCTCCTCTTTGTTTTTTATTCTTGAGCATTCAGCTACAACTGGTTGAAAAAGTTAAACATTTCTTTCTTGTTGGTCTCTCTATGTCAATTAGCAAAGTAAGTTGGTTACAGCTTGACAGTAAGAACATTGAGAAACCCTTTCTCCTTTCTTTGTCTGCTTCAACCTACTTACTTGCATGTCCGTTGCAAGGATAAAAATAAAGGACATTTCAAAGAAGAAAAAACTTGTGTGGTGTTTGGTTACATGCAAAACAAATAACTACGCCGTGGTGTTGGTCGAAGAGGAAAATGTAAACGAAAGAAAATCTGAATGCTTTCTCTGTCGTAATGTATATGCCAGATAACATATCTTTCTTCTTCTGCATCTTTTACATCATTTTCTGTTATATCCCTTTGTCTATCTTCATAATTATGAGTTTACAAAATGGCGTTATCCGTGCAAACTTTGACTTTATGTCAAGCGAATGACCAAGAAAGGACTCTGGTTTGATACTTTTCATTCACTTTTGATTAACATATTCGCCAATGGTCAAAAATAAAAGCCAAAAACATGTTCATGCTGTTGTCTTCGAAATTCCTAAACCATTTTACCAAAGGGGCTTTTTAAAATAGATCATCAGCTTAATGCATTCAAATGCGAAGGATTCAATTTGATCACAAAATAGGGATGAATATAAATGGAAATAGAAATATTAGATTTATATCTGCTTCCAGTTTTCTCATTGCTTATTGCAATCTTCATTCATATCACTTAAACTACAAAAAATAGAACATTTCCCTTTTTTATTCTACAAATTGGCATAAATGCGAAAAGAAAAGGAATTGGTGGCAGCAATACTACAAAATATCGCAAGCGTGTAGAATTTAGAAAAAGAATTGTAGCCCTGTTTTCCTTTAAACCTTTTCATATTTTTCATGCGTTCATGCTTTGTTGTTATATCGATTGAAGTGAATGGATATTTTTATATTTTCCGGTGTAGTGATGTTAGCCTTTTCCGTTTTTTCACTCTTGAATGATGATATTGACGATGTAGATGAAAATGACAAGCGTTCTCCTGATGTCCACATCTTTTATTTCCTTGCTTTGTAGTCCTCCTCCCCATCCACCTCCTTTATTCCTTTTTTTCTCTGACTTTGGCACTGTTTGGCTGTGTGAGCGTTGTCATTGAATGTTGATGGTTTTCTCTGTAATTTTTTTGTGTCCTGTGTTGTGTTGGAGGAGTTATCTCCTGTCCAACTCTTTCCTCTATTTTTCCTTCCTTATAAGGTATGCATGAATGAACTTTCAAAAGTTGTTACTTCCAGCAAACATAAATGGATTAGGTTTTTGAGCCAAATCCAAGCGTGTACTATATATTTGCTTATTTTTTCATTATACGCGCATATATATAAGTAGATAAGCACGTTGTTATTTCCTGGGAAAATAACGGTCAGAATATATTTTTTTATGTTTCCCTTTAATATTTCAGAGTTATGCCTATTCTTTTCGTGGCAGGGTGAAAAGACGGAGAGATAGAGAAAAAGAGAAAGGCAGAAAAAGTTTTGTTAATATTTCAACCAAAAAAGTCAACTTGAGCTCACTTGGTTTAGCACATACAAATTTTCTATTAGGAAGCGAAATCATAACGCTTTCCTAGACAGAACTGTCCGGTTTTTGTTATCTCAAAAGCACGTCCAAAAAACAACAAAACATTTCCATCAATTGTCTCTCTCTGTGTGGTTCGTTAAGCTAAACAAAACAGTGTACTTGTCACGTTTCATTTTAAAAGGAAAACTAAAGTAGAACAAGAGATAAATTTTGATGTTTTACAAATTTGTTTTTCTGTTAAAACTGATCCAAAACAAATTTAATAAATCATACTGCTCACTCGCCACCAAGTGAAATACTATTTTGAGCGTTAGGAATTGTTTAGTTGTTGTAGTTTGCATAAAACATTTGTATTTTTAAATTGGAATGCGTTAAAAATGTGCCAAGAAAGTGTCAGTAAGTTAACGTCATATTCATCACTCATGCTTCTCTATTGCTTGAAAAAAATTTCAGTCACGCTCTATTGATCAATCTGATTGCTTTCTAATTACGCTCCATTTAATATAATTTTTTAAAATTCCAGTTTTTGTTTATTAAGCAAAAAGTGAATTAAAAATCTTTTTATATTTATCACAGCGTTAAAGGCGGCCATATTGATCCAGCGATGGTATCGTCAGTACCTTGCTCGGATGGAAATTCGGCGACGCTACACATGGAACATTTTTCAAACGATTGAATATGCTGGGGAACAGGATCAAATGAAAGTAAGTTGGAATTGCTTTGTATGATTTTATTTATTGCTTGAGAAAGGAAGCAAAATCTTTACAAAAAGTTTACAAAGAAATTTGGAATGGCAGTGAAATTTGCGATTATTCTTTTTATTTATTTGACAGTTATACAATTTTTTCAACGCACTTCTAACGCACATCCCACAAAAGCCTGGGCTTGAAACGGGGACAAAAGATGTGAATGAGACGGCATCAATAGATTCTGGCTCGTCTGGTAAGGCAATTCTTTAATTCCAGAATTAGATCAGATCCTATGTAATTTACACAATAATACTGTAATAATATTCAATAAATGCGCGTGTACATATTACCTAAAACACAATTTCGGATCCAATAAAGACAAAATTATTGATTTGTCTTTGATCGAATTATGAATAGTGGAAAATTTGAATGCTGATTACTAAAACCATAAAATATTGACTTGTAAAATGATGGTTATCATTTTTCGTTTTTCTTGAAAGTGGAAAGAAATCAGCTGAAGGAAACGACGAATTGGATAAATGTATTAAAATATTTTCAATTACGTTCTTGGATTTCAATTTTTTCAAATAATATCTCATTTCCTTTCTTAAATAATAGCTCAAAGAGGTTGATTTACTTGTATGGAAATACAAAATTAGGAATACACAAAGAAAAATGGAAGTTTTCCGGCAATTCGAATGTGGTTTTATTAGTATTTTTAAATGTCAAGCGCATTTTATTTCACCAAATGAGAAAAAACTTAATGCTTCAATTTTTATTTATGTTGTGTTATATCTATAACCCCTTCAGATCATATTTAGATTTAGTTTCATAATATGAGAAATATGAGTTTTATGACTTTCTGGCATTTGCTCTTTCTCAAAATAACAATTTCACCAGAAATCATTTAGTTTGAATTAAGCCTAATCGAGTTCCATCCATCCGTGTACCTTTTCCAAACCTATGATTTTCCAACCTGCTTTTCTTCAGCCTCGTGGACGTTCTTACGATGTACCTTCTGGAGTTTTTCCAACTGTTCAACCCTTTACATTTTATTATCCCTGTAATGCCATTATCATCACATTATTTGCCCGTTAGATTATAGGAAACCCAAGCTAACGTAATTTACACAAAAATAGCGAACAATTAAAATATATGACACTGACACTGCGGCAAAACCAATGTGTTTTAGTTGAAATTGTATTTTCGGCTTACCAAAATATGACCGGTCACAAATTAATTAGCCAATTTTTTGGGATAGAGAAAGTTTTTTAGAGAGGCACGTAGAACAGTGAAGTGCGCAGTTTGGAAAATAGTGTTCCAGAACCTGTTTAAATTACATTTAGAAAAAATATTTGACTTTTATTGACACGGCTTAAAAATAACAATTTGACGTTTTCTATCCTTACTTGCTCGTACATAACAACCTTATGATTAAGCTGTCGAAGACAATCAAATTGGTTGTCTTTTAAAACCTTGAGCAAGAATGAACCCGATAAAATAAAGATATGGCTTATGTTGGGAAAAAATGGAAAAGCCACAGAAACTAATCCGGTTTGCTTCCTTCCATGCATTCCCAATATTTAAGCCCGTCTTCTCTTCTTCACAAAAGCTTTGAGTAGATGTGTATGTGACTTTGTATTTGTACTTGGAATTATTTCGATAAGATTCCTTGTCATTGTTCTCAATTTTTTTGAGAAGGCTCACCAAAAGTGAAAAGGATGCCACCAAATACAGAAAAACCGCACAAACAAGGATAAAAGAATTAGAAAAACGTATCAAGTTTCATTCCTGGAAATTGATCTAACCCTTTCCAATACTTTGTTTGCCTTCTTTTGCCCCTTTTATTGTTCTCACTCTAAGGAACGCAAAGAATGGAAAAGCTGTTGCATCATCATCAAGATTGCCTTCGTTTTATATCGCGTCTGAAAGAATTTCTTTCTCGAGATTGTGGATCATCAGAAAGGGATTCTCTTTTCTATTTCTGAGAATCCTCCCAAATGAAATATGATTTAAGGAGAAGAAGTTGAGAGATGTCGGCTGTTATAAAACTCATTGGAAACACTTTTTCTCTTCCGTGTTCTCTCTCTCTCTGTTATATAAAAAATCAAAAGAAATGAGCAAAGGACGGGAAATTGGAAGAAGGAAAGGAAGAAGTGAGACAAATGTGAAAGTAATTAGTGATCCATTTATCTTTGTCGTTTACCCGTCCTTTTCCCTTCCACTTTTCTTCTAAAATATGAAAACCACACTGTTTCTTAAATCCTGTTAGCACGATAAGAGGATCATGATACAATGATGATAGCAAAGATAAAACAAGGATATTGCCATTCCCAAGTATCTCTTGAGTATTAATAGGCCATATTCTTTCTATCATTTCTCGTTATCATCCGTTCCATCATTTCATAAAAGCAATTGATCATTTCGTAACGTTATTTTTTATAATTGTAAAATAAAGTTTGAAAATTAAATCGTTTTCATTTGCTAACTTTATCAGCTGTTTTTAAAAAATTTACAATATTATGCTTGGTAATATTATACTTACGATGGCACATTCTGAGGTGTTTTTTCTACTTTACCAAATTAGGTATCACAATATCTTCTCCGTGGTCTAAATAACATGAATGTATCAGGTTTTGATGCCATGAGCAGAAATAACGGAGATATCAAGAAAAGTGTTCGAAAGACT
>JAANSO010001986.1:0-14811 GCA_036507315.1 Lepidocyrtus fimetarius | reverse complement strand
ATCAGAATATGGGCCTTTCTTTGCAGATATTTTCTTTTATTCTGAAAATGAAACTGGCGTTCATTGCTATTTCTGTCTTGATAAAAATCTCCATTCCATTCCTGGGTTTCCGACGATTTCAGAATTGAAAAAGATTTCTAAAAAACTCAACGGAAATGGATACGGTCTGCCTAGTTTAATACCAGCTTTGGTAAGCGCTGCATACTCTGGATGTGAGAATTTACTTGAAATCGGGGATATTGGTGCAGCGTTTTTAAACAAACAAGGAAGCTGCGAAGCACCACACGACATAGTTTTGCATTCTTTACTTGGGTCCGCGTTAAACGTTTCATTTGACTTCACAAAAAACACCATCGGATGGAGTGGGGTCCCTTGGTTTTTAAAAATCAATATGCTAGAATCTATTTTAACTTTCGTGCAAAATTATTTTGCCAGCAAGGGAGGAGAATATGTTACGTTATATGAAGGTCCTTTCAATCTACTGGCCTGCATAGAAGTTAACTCCGTTTCTTCAATAAATTTTAGCTTGTTTACCATTGCAGAGTGGCCGGTGTGGCTTTCTATCATGGGGGTAGTTTTTGCTGGGGGCTTCTTTTATAAAAATTTAATTTATGGCTTGGACCTTATCTGGCCAATATTTGGAATCCCACTAACCTGTCGATCCCATCAGAGAATCCTTCTTGGATCCTATCTTGTCATGTCCCTCGCACTTTCTGTAACTTTTGGAGGTTTTTTCACGACAAATGCAATTCACATTGCTGAGTATCCAAATATTTTGCAACTTGTTTTAAAAAATTTCAAGCTTTGGATACCCATACCTGAGGGTTTAGGAGCTGCACAATTTATCGGAGTGGAAAATATTTTATCTCAGGAGTTAAAAGAGACACTGAGCTCGATTGTGCTTGGTTTATTACCGGAAGATTTACAAAAAGGTCTTATTCGGCATTTAGGGAATGCCAGATTTGCTTCGAGTTTATACTTTGATGAAAAAGTTAGCATTTGGTCGCATAATTTGGATGAAGTTATTAAAATCATGACGGAAGAGAAAGCCGCTATCATTCCGTATTTTCAAGAAGAATTTTCCAACGCAGTTGGGCAAAAAGTTATGCGAATTAATGAAACGATTTTATGCAAAGCTTTGGACTACAAAGAATTAATCCGACCGAATCAAAAAGTTGAAGCGAGGGTTCACGGGTACTTGTCAAGAAGGTGGAAGGATGCTGTTTTAAAATTTTATCAAGGAGGAATTGTAGAATTTGTCAGGAAACATTTTCTTTCAAAGGGAGGAAGGTCTTCGAAGATACGAAAAATGGATATGGTGGACACGACAAGGTACATGAAATGGGAGGCGCTCAATAAAGATTCATCCATTGCTTTTGGCTTCATTGTTTTGTTAGGAATTGAAGAAGTTTTGTTGATTATTTGGATTGTTGGAATGACACTAACAAAAAATCCTGATCTAATTAGTTTAAAATTTAAATTTTCTTCTTATGTAAAAACCATTTTTATTTTTTTCAGTAAGCTTGTAAGCAGATTATTTAACGCGGTAGTCATTTATAGACATATTTGGATGGCTCACCGACTGTTTTAAATATTAAACAAGTTTAAATATGGCAGATGTCAATCTATGGATTGAATATTTTTGAACATGTTCGAAAAAAATATTTGCAAATGATAAGGGTAATTAATTTTATTATTACAAAATCAAAATAATTATAATATTTCAGACTTACAGTATAAAAATAATTAAATTACAAGAACGCTAAAACAACCCTGAGTTAACTTTATTAACTGCCGCACAAGCATCAACCTCACCCGAACCAAAAAGATTATTTGGAAAAGTGCCGCATTTATTTCCAAAGGCGACATTGCATAGAAGATTTGTATTTCTTTGAAAGTTAACAGGATCCTTGATGTCATTCCCCTCCGCCAAATTAATCCTGTCCGTTCTAGCCGTCGACTTTAAAATGCTAATCACAGTGGGCACGTCCAGTTTCCTTCTTTGATACAACGGAACCCGATTGTTGGCACAAATCATAAGAGCCATGACTCCAGCAACAACCGGACTGGAAGCGGAAGTTCCCGAGGCCACAGTGTAGCTTGTGTCGTTGGCCACATCCGATCCGTTTATTCTTAACCCCGGGGCGGCAATGTCAGGTTTTGTCAACGTGCAAATTACCTGACCATCGTCCAAGAGAGAATTGCAATGTCGCTGACAAGACCCCACTGAATTGCCAAATGGGTAGTCTCCAGATTTAAACCCATTTATTGCCCCGTTTAAAACTGGACCTCTGGAAGCCCACCAGGGGATGTTGCTGCTGTTGTCCGTGGCTCCGACACTGAAAGTGATATCGTAGGCTGCCGGGGGATTGATTGTGTTGCAGTAGGAGCCTTCATTTCCGGCGGAGAACGTGGAAGGTATCCCAGCGGCATTCCAGGCAGCAATCAAGCCATAGTAGAAATCAGCAGGAAAGGTTAACTGCTCCTCAGGTACTGCGTTCCAACTGCAGTTGATCTGCAAAATAATTATTATCAATTTTTCATTCTTATAAATTATCTTTTTAATAAATTAAAATTAAGCTTACAATGTCAGGCGCCTTGGAGCAGTCTTTATCTTCAGTGTTATTCCAACGGAAAGGACAAAGCATAAATTCTCCACAAGCTTTTAAATAAACTTCCTCATCGAAATTAATTCTAAATCCTTTGCAAGCAATCCATTGGGCATCCGGGGCTACTCCCTTTGTTTTTCCTACAGCAATGCTTGCCACCCACGTTCCGTGAAAAGAGGTAACACTCGGCAGCTCAGTCCCATTGACAGGGTCATACCAGCCGTAATCCTTCCGGAAGTTGTCCTTCAGTTCCACATGCGTTCCTAAAACTCCAGACTGAAAAATATAAAAACATTTAGTTAATGCCTTGGATAATTAATTAATTATATTTAAACTTACGTCAATTATGCCAACAACAACCCCTTCTCCGCGGCATTTAATATCTTTGCAGCGTGCATTAATATGTTCAACATTCCAGGGTACATCCTTTGGCTTCAATAGATGAAGATTCGGTTTCTTCGGAGGTCTCGGTAGCTTTGGAGGTCCAACCAGTCCAACAGGACGTATCCTGGCGACGGATCCAAACCTGAAGGCAATCTCCCCAACTAATTCCGGCCCTGCCCCCTTCACGTAAATCTCATTGGCTGCCCATAAACTCCGAAACTCGCTTCCTTTCTCCTTCAAAAACTCAATCACGTCCCTCTGGGATAGCGCAGCGTTGTCGCTCAGCCTCTCAACCAGGTTGCTTATCCTTTCCCCTCTTGTCGCCGCGGCTTTAAGTACTCCGGATTCGGAAGCTGCTTTGAATTCTCGAAGCCCTTTGGTGTTCCCTCCTTCAAATTCTATCATTATGTTGACTACCGGCTCTTCATTTTCAACGCTCGTCAGGAACTTATCACGGAGAGCTTCGGTTATCTTTGGAGAGCTAAGGGACTTTTCTAGTTTTATTCTGGCGTTGTGCTCCCCTTCTGGGACTTGCCCATTGGAAAAGTCAAGAGCGTAGATTGTAAAGAAAAGAAATAAAAAGATCTTCATTTTCTTAGTTTTTAGAATACTTTTAGTTCAGAAGTAAAACAGAGAATGAAAATTAAGTTAGAAAGTTGTCTGTTTAAATACCCCCAGCGTTTTAAGCTGCATCGTCCAATTTTAAAAATAATCTTTTAAACTTTTGACTTTTGATATTTTCCAAAACGTACCTTTTACATTTTGTCAGCATTTTTCATGAATTACTTGGTTTTATGCTGTAAAAATGAATCGGCTTTAAAAAAATTGGTTTAGTCTGGAAACAAATACCTTTAAATCAAGTACTTCAATGCAGTTTCCTTTCTCTAACTGAAGTCCATTTTTAGAACAATGCATAATCCTTTTTTACTTGTGTAGTCTTTACTGGGTAAATTTTTTTTTCGACAAGGTAAAATGTAAGCAGTTATTGTTTAAAATGAGCTTTTTCATTCGGATTAGCAAGATCCATCCCAAGTTGAACAGTATGAACAGATTTCACATATCTGAGAGTCTATTTTAAAGAGTATTCAATGGATTTAAAAAGTATGTACCTAAAATTACCATTTTAGTGAACCTCAAAAGGAAATTCAATATTCATGAACAAAAATACTTCGTAAAAACGGCAAATGACGATCACTTAAATTTTTCCTTTTTTCTATTATGTAGGCATTTCTATTACTTTTAGCATATTTTTTAAAACCAATTTGCATTTCATTTAAATTTTGAAAAGACTTTGCTTTGTTGTTCTGGACCAATTCAAGCGTAAAACGCTAAACACTCAATTAAAAGGACCCTTCTTATTTTTGCGTTTGCTTTTGTGCAAAATGATGCAATTATTTATACAATTACCTATTCAAATCTCCCAGAGTTTATTTCAATTGAATAATTTAATAACAATAAATTTTGCAACAAACAAATCTGACTTTGAGTAGCAAACACTTCTCTAGTAAATATTTCAAAGACTTGTTAAAACACCTTCATAAGTTAACCTTTAAAAGTTGATAACTAACCTAAGTATCTTTTGTAAGCCTTGTACTTTTTTTTAGAAAATGCTGTTCAATTTTTATATTTTCATAATACCCCAATTTTTAATCCAAGTTGCTTCCTCCACACCCTTTTCAAAATTGCTGGATATTTTCAAAGACTGCAATTTCGCTTACTTTCACTGCTACAAAACTCCAAAGCAGTGCCTTTCACCTTTTAATTCGACTCATTCGAAACCCGTTGGGTTTTCTTCATGTGAAAAAGACATTTCTGAGCTGTATTACATTATCTTGCAACAGCCGGAAGTGACAATTTCTTACAAACTCATTCAATATTCAAAAATTGGATTTGTAAAGGCCAGAAAAATGAATCCATTGTCGTCCTTTTCAAGGTTCTCCTCGTGTAAGGTAAAACTAGTCTTGCATTCCAGACTTGGATCCTTACGAACAGAAATGAAAGACTGGAGCGTATCATTTCTTCCAAATTACTTATGGATTATATTTCAACCGAAACTGAATCAAAATTCTGTTAATTCTGTAGAGATTACGAATCATTTAATTGACTTGCACATTCAAGAAGTGATTGTCTTCGCAATTAACAACTTCCTTCAAGGCTGCCTCCACAGTCCTTTCAAGGAAACTTGTTCAGATGTAAATTCCTTAGAAAATATTGACCAAATTTGGAAAGCCAATCATAAAAACTTGCAAAAATTGGAGATGGTGAATAACAGGGAGTACACCTTGGTAAAATTTGCATTGGATGAGAACCCTCGTCATTTTTGCTCGCTTCGTGTAACTCCAAAGGATGCAGTGGAGCCAGGAATATGTACTTTACTTTTAATAGGAGAAAAACACAATTTATCTTTGATAAATAGCAACCAAATGGAAATTATTACATCCCTGAAACTATCCAAGTTTTGCTACAGAACTTTAACAGATATTGAATGCAGTGACGTTGACGAAACTTTTAAAACATCGTTTTCAATCGTGATTCAAAAAGCTTCGGAGTTTAAATTAGTGCAAAACGGGTTGAATCTTTTTAGGCCTTTTTCTTTTCTAATTTGGATGTTGCTTTTTCTTTCAAGTCTAGCTACAGCGGGGATTCTGTCAAGTACGGCTAATGAGTATTTAAAGGAAAAATTACAAAGAGTTTGCAAAAACTGGTTTTCTCTTGGGGTTATCTTGCTTGGTCAGTCAACATCTGAAATATTTAAGTGCAAATCAATTACCTTCTTATTAATTGCGTTTGGTTGGGGACTAATCACCCTCGTAATCTCTCAAGGTTACCAAGCCGAACTTTTTTCTTCGCTTTCACAAACCCAGACTCCACTAACTCCACAGAATGTATTTGAACTGGAGCAATTCAAAATGACGGTCGTTACTCTATCGAGTTGCAGGAACGGACGGCAGTACTTTTCCTGCGTTGAAAATGAAATTATTAACCTACGCCAGTCCAACACCGCAAAAATTCTGGAGAAAATATCGAAGAAAATGTTATTTCTAAATTCGGCAACTTTCGCTTTTGATGTTTTAAGCAACTCAACAGCTAAATTGTCCAAAAACTGGAATAATAATTACACTGGGGAAGTTGAGATACCCCAGGAGTTTGCGATATTGGACGATGACCACTTAATTTTAACTCCCGTTACGGCATTTCAGGAACTTAAGGATTTCTGGGTTTCTGAGCCAATTCCAGTTCCTCAATTAAATTACCAAACGTATTTTGTCATTTATAAAAATTTCCTGCATAGATTTATCTTCCGTGGTATTCTCCAAATAAAAGAATCCGGCTTGTATGAAAAATGGACTCAATTTGAGATGAAGTACAAAACGGTCAAAAGTGTTGATAAAATCTCGAAGGAGTTAAAGAATGGACCTTATTTTAAAAGTGGAAAAACCCTTGAAAATAAAATTGTCAACTGTGAAGGGAAATGCAAAGGATCATTTAAAAACTTTGGATTTAATTCAGATTCCTTTCAGTTTGTAACTGGAGCAGTCCTTGGGATAGCTTTTAAATACTGGATTGCAGCAATTTGTTTAAATTTAGTTGTCGTAGCACTCGAACTTATCTTTTTTATCCAGTTTAGGTTTATCACTTTTCCATAGTTCAAGCAAGCGTGTGAAAATTATTCTCAAGTCGCCCCAATTAACGTAAAAGTAGAACCTGCAATGCATTGCAAATGAGCTTTGCCTCTTATAAATAAGCTAAACAGACAAAAACAAGCTGTTCTTTTAATTATTTAAAGAAAATTAAAATATGTTTATTTTTTAATCAGTGGTATGAAATTGAACAAGACCAATAAAATAAGTAGCCATGATCCCAACCACAGACATCATCAGCTTTTGATCAACTGCAAAAACGCTTCCGACGCTGATTGAATGATCTTTCGCTTGCCATTTGACGTACAGTAGCATTACCTAAGATTGCAAAAATTTAATCAGCAATTAAATTAGCATGAATTAGAATCAAATCATAATTAAACTCACCCTTCCTAAAAATGCTATATCACGCCGTTGACTATCGTTTGCAAAAACAGCGTTTGCAAGAGCTTCGACAGCTTTTTTAGCTTGTGAATGGAGATCAACAGAAACATTACAAAAATAAGCAAGGCCTATTCCACCCGCAATGATGCAAGGAACAACACAAACCAATCCAAACCAAAGGATCTGATTCTTCATTAGCCAGATAAACATAAAGGACAAAAATTTGTGCTAGTGCAGCACCGCAAGAAGAAATTAGCCAGACCAGAATGTAAATTATAAAAACTGAATTGAATTCTTTGATTAAATCCTGTCCCTCAAGCAAGACTTTCATTGATTTATTTAAATCACTTTGAAATGAAACTTCAACGGTTTTAAAAACGACCCTCAGTCCTTTGATGTATCCTCCTGCCCAAATCCCAACCATGTTAAAAAGTGTAACTGATCCTGTGAAAATCGCAAGAACTGCCGAAATCAAGATAAAATATGCAGCTGATATTTCCCCGTTGTAATATTTCGTTGTGGATAATATTATGTAGGGAATTCCAATGAATTCTGCAGAGAAACTTAATACAGCACAGCATACCAAAAATATTGAGACTTTTCGCACAGATTTTATTCCATTGTTTACCATTTCATCCAAGGAACGTGAGTTCTCATTAACAAGCTCCGAAGTTTTGAAAAGCAACTCTTCCAAACTCGCGTGAAATCCATTTAATAATCTAACATTTCTGAAAATACAGACTCTGACACATGTTTGACAAAGGAAGCCAAATAAATGGATAAATGCAAACGCCCAACTCTCTTGTTTTGTCATCCAATTTGCGGAATTATTTTGAAATTGTTGGATTGTTTTAAAAATTGAATAGGTGTAAATTACGTGAACAAGGCTTATTAGAAGGCTGACTAAACTCCAAAGGACTGAGCTCTTGTAATAGTTTTCAGCTGTTCCTATTGAATAAGGTAAATATCCACAAATCCTGAGAAACAACGCGGGCCAGTAAAGCATCCTTTTCATTATTTCTCTCGGAAATTTACTTTTGTCTGGTGGGGGTGGGGAGGAAGGCAGGGATCCTCCTCTGATATTTACCTTTTTTGTTTTTACTGTCAGCATTGTGTGCAACTTTTAGAGGTGATTTTCAAAGCTTTCAAGCAAACAACTGAATGAATTGATATGAAATAATTTTTAAATTCTATATATCGATGAGTCTTCTGTTGACCTTATCTGTTTAATTTATTTGCAAATATTTAAGCAATACTTAAATTTGTTTACATTAATAATTGAATGAAAAACTAAATTGCTTAGCATTTTGCCTCTCAACAATTTTGACATAAATATTAACTTTTTAATCATTTTATACTTCGTTTAGACGCTGTTACTAATTTTTATGCCACGTTAGTGTTCATCAAGAGAAAAGTAGTTCTCTGAATAATAAACCGAATGGTTTCAGGGGCCCTTTCCGCATCAACTTTGTGAAAATGACCAGTTTTCACTGCAACCGCTTTGCACGACTTCCCACTCCAAAAACCTTGCTTGTTCCACCCCATTTGATGAATCGTTTGAAGAAGTTGCGTTGAAACAAGCAAAGGCTTTCTGCCAAACTCCAAAGCAATCAATATCACAGAAAGCACTCCAAACGACATAGCTACAGCTGCGCATATGGCAAACCTGCTGAAAAAAAGCTGAGAAAATGAACAAAGAATAAAATAGCCCTATTAGAAGTAGAGTTCCCATAAATTGAATGGTCGATAAAATGACATCCTGAAGACATCCATTTACTAAAATTATTGAAACCTAGAGTTTCCTATAAGCCATTCCAAGAGAAAAACTTTTTTCTAAACTTATTAATAAGAGATTATTCTTATATCTTATAAAATTAAGATCGCGGTTCCATTATTTCCGGAAAAGTTATAAAAATCGCATCCAAAACAAATTTCAGGAGTTTTTAGTAAATTTTGAGAGATTTGCAGTGTGCCCCAATAAGCAAAGGCTGTAAACAAGGTTGATAGAATGAAATCGATTTGATGAAGAAACCAATTTACAAAAACCCAGACATGAAATTAAAAACCGAATCGATTGAAAGTTACAGGGCTTATAACGACACTGATGAGATATCCAACTTGTAATTATCCACCGTAGCACCTCCTCTAAGAATAAATAATTTTTCGTTTTTTCAGCTTTGACGTAAACCCAAATTTAGTATTTTGATTTATGCTTTGCATTTCTCCAGAAAACTGAAAATAGAGAAGTTTCAGCGATATAAGCATTTTAATGCAAGCAAGTTTCGTGTCTATGTTAGTTCTACTAATACATGTTTGCATGTACAAGAAGGTTAAAGAAATGCAAAGTTTATTAATTTTATACAAACTCCAGAGTCTAGGCCCGTTCGGCCCAGTGGACTGTTCGTCCCATAGGTCCTTTCGTCCCTGGACTTTCGGTCCCATAGGTCAGTTCGTCCCTTAGGTGTGTTCGTCCCAGGGTTATTCGTCTCTGGGCTTTTCGCCCCATGTACTGTTTCGTCCCACGGTATTTTCGTCCCTTCTTTTCTTTTCAGGTGTATTAAAAATTAGCACAGGGTGCATCAAAATTAACGTTCATGAAATTTGGGTTTTAGAATAATTTATCAATTAAGCTTGCAATATCTATCCATTTGCCTAGCCCCTTTAGAGAGTGCTTACCTATATAGTTTTTGGGTAATTATGACCGAGCAATTACCAATGAATATTTAGAATATTTGTACAGCTCTTTATATTTGCATATGCAGATAACTTACACAATTGCAAAACATAAGCACAGGCCGATTCAAAACTTTAACAGAAATTACCTTTATTTTCTCGCTATTTTCTTGCATTAGCATAACATGCTACTACTATCAACTTTATATGATAAAGTATTGACATTATTTTAAGTGTGAACAGATAATGCTTAATTACTACGATATCAAGCAGCATTGAAGGAGTTTCAACTAACCACAATAGAAACATAGTTGGAATCTGCTTCTTTTCTCAAACAACATCACATAATTAGAAAGAAAGCTCAACAAACCCCCAAAGCTTTACTATTGGTTTTTAAAGCAAGATTGGGAATAAGGTTTTCGAAAGACGGCTTTTTTATCCTACTTTATTTATATCTGCCAAATCATCAGGTAATAATTACTGAAATGCTATATTATAGCTTGGTCTAAAGAGTTTAGCAAATATAGATATTGCAAGCTTTGATATTTAATGATAATAAAACCCAAATTTCATGAACGTTAATTTTGATACACCTGAAAAGAAAGGAAGGGACGAAGAGGCCCTGGGACGAAACAGTACATGGGGTGAAAAGCCCAGGGACGAATAACCCTGGGACGAACACGCCTAAGGGACGAACTGACCTATGGGACGGAAATTCCAGGGACGAAAGGGCCTATGGGACGAACAGTCCACTGGGCCGAACGGGCCTGTTCCCCAAACTCCAATACTTTTTCAAACTTGAAACAATTCAAAATGATTTATTAAAAAGACTTATTTCATGTTTATAATTGATTTTAAAAGTAGTTAGGTAGTTATTGATATTGGTAACTAGAATAGAACATCGGTATCCTCGTATACCAGATCAAATCGTATATTTTTGCATTGTGAGAGCGTGCCAGCTTTTCGTTTTTTTATGCAATAATCCTTTACCAAGTCTTCAACCAATATCCCAAATTGAAAGTCTTTTCCAGATGCCGCTACATCCAATGGCTTATCCCCTTTTTCATTCCTTACATTCACTTTGGCTCCGTGATTGAGAAGAACTTCCACTTTTTCGGCCGAAGAGTACATCCCTCTGGCATTCCGCATGGCATGATGAAGGGGTGTGTTTCCAAGTTTGTTCTTCGCATTCACGTCAAGATTTAGTTGACTGACAAACGTCATACCTTTGGCGTTGCTCCAAAGTGCAGTGTAGTGAGCCAAACTGTTCCCGCGGTCGTCCAAAGCCTTAACATCAACTTTGTCCAGCAAGAGCTCAGCTTTCTTCAGTCCCCTGTCCAAGTCAGGATCGCACATTGAACGATGAAGAAGAGTGGCACCATCTTCGTTAACCACATTCCAGGGGAGTCCTTTACCGTTATTACCCATCATTATCATCAATTTTTCCATGCTTCCATATTCAACGACCATGAACATTGCTTCGTACATAATATTCTCAAAGTCATCCCATCCAAATAACGCCGAGAGACATCCATTTTCCTTGTCACTGACACTATCTATGATCAGGTCAATCATTTCCAAAACTCTATCCTGACCATCCACTGTCGGATTAAAAATAAGACTATCCTGGAAATCAGAAAGATATGTCTCATTACTCTGGCACCAAGTGGGAGACCAGCGTTTTGCAGTCTTTGTTTCGGAACTTTTGAGAATCCGAGAAATATATCGGCATTTGGAAACGCGTGGCTGAAGTCTCACGTTAATGTTATTCTTTAAAGCATTCCCTTCAAGGAGGATCTTGCAGTCAACAGGTAAACAGTTTCTAGCAGTGACGTAATACTTTAGCTGAGACGTTTGCAAACAACTGGAACGTGCAGTAAAGCCAGCATCTTTAGCATCAATGAGGTTTATCGGATCTTCACTCAGAATCAAGCTCCAAGCTGAACCGGTATTCTCCACTCCACGTCGTTTTGCTACGGAATACTCCGTTTTAAAGGGGCTGACCAAAGTCCTCTCAGAATTGAAACATGGAAGGTAATAGGATACAATTTGGAACAAATCAAGTGAAGTGTTTAGAATCGGGATAATGAGAATGTAGGCTTCCTCCTCTTCAAAGTTTGTAACTATCGGAGTAAAGAACTCGAGAGCGTGTCCAGGTTCTTTAGAAGCTGCTGGGTTTCGTTCCACGACGCCACCACTACTGCCTCCAAGGAAATTACAAAGTTCCATTCGAAACTCCATACTTTTAGTCATTTTAGCCCCGTGAACAAAAATGAAATGGTCCACAAACTCTTTTAAATTGCTTTGATTGAAATAGAAGTTGCAGCTCAGGTTCATTGCTTTGCACAACGAGAATGGCGAACCAAATCTAACAGAAAATTATGAAAATGATCAGTTACATTAGAGTTTTACCACTAAAATAGTCTTTGCAGTTAACGAGAACAGTATTTAACTTACTTTTCAAAGTTAAAGTAACAACTGTGCTGATGCTGCTCCAACAAATCCTTCCGAACCTTCTGTGCACACCCATTAGACTTGAAGGAGCAATCGACCTTGGCGAATTGCTCTAGCTCCGCTTCAAACAATCGGTTCCGAATAGGTTGATGCTTGACAAGTGAACCAGCACATTGTGGACACTTCGTATTTTTGCTGTAGCATTCGGAACAAAGCACATGTCCATCCCGGCACTGAAAAACTTCTTTTTCTGGAAGCCGGAAGCAGACGGGACAGATAAACCTCTCGGGGTAGTCGCCTTCGTCCTTTGCAACAGCAACAGTTGATGGAGTTGTAGCCATTTCTTGGAATTCGACCTCTGAACTTTGGTTTTTCTAAATAATTTAATAACGGAAAACAAAATATATTAATTTGCAGTTAAATTATTACCACTACTGCTTTATTCGAAGATTATTATTTTCGTTATTATTACAAGTTTACCTAATCACAATGAAAATACCCGAAGAGTTTTGATTAAACTGGTTTTTGAGAAGATATTTTTAATCACATTGGACCTAATACCTTTAGAGGTTGAACTTGGATTTGTTTAGTTTTGCAATTACCCAAACCCAAAGCAAAACTGAAGTTTAAACTCTCCCACTCTAGGAGTTGGGGCAAGTTGAGAACTGTGTACTGTATACTTGCACTCTACATGATAGGCACGACACATGATTCATGTTTGCTGCACTACCTCTACCCCTGGTGACCCTTAATCTTTCACGTTTAAAGTGTTCATCCATGAACTCGATTAGTTAATAATTCCAGTTAAAAAAATAATTAAACAATTCGATTTTACAATTTAACATTGAATTTTTTTGGGTTGGTAAGCGAGATGAGATGCAACAGCTAAACTTCAAAACATTGATGAACAGGAAACAATTCATAATAAAAGGCAGCAAGCTTGCCTAGTTACTAGCTCGAAGTGTACATGACTTCTGGAGTTAACCGTTACGTCGATAAAAAGCATCAAATCTGCCACAAATTTTCTGAGAATTTGCAAAAACAATTAAAATTGTGTGCAAAATTTAACATTTTATTCTCATATAGAGCAGCGTAGTGAACCAAACTTCTGCCGTTGTAGTAAAAAGCCTAACGATTAGTGTCAGTTTTATTCAATAGGAGCTGAGCCTTCTCCAATCCCCTGTCCAAGTTAGGATCTAACATTGTAGGATTAAAAAGGGTAAATCCTGTATTGATAACCACACCCGAGTCGAATCCACTGCCGTTAATGCTCATCATTCTTTTCAAGGCTTCCGCGATTGCAAGCAAATATATGAAAAGTATTGTTACGACTTAACTACACGGATTTATTGTTTATTAAGTTGAATGAAATTGCACAAGAACAATAAAATAAGTAATCATAATGCCTACAACCGACAACAACAGCTTTTGATCAACTGCAAAAATGTTCCCAACGCTGACTGAATGATCTTTTGCTTGCCATTTGACATACAGCAGCATTACCTTAAAGCATAAACATTTATTTTAGAGTCACACTTATTGCAATTAAATCATAATCAAATTTACCTTTCCCAAAAATGCAATATTTTGCTGTTGACTGTCCTGTGTAAAAACAGCGTTTGCAAAAGCTTCCACGGCTTGCTTAGCTTGTGAATGGAGTTCAACAGAAACATTGCAAAAATACGCAAGGGCCATTCCACTTGCAATGATGCGAGGAACAACGCAAATCAATCCAAGCCAAAGATGTGATTGTCCATTAGCCACAATAACATAAAGGACAAAAATTTGCGTGAGTGCAGCAGCGCAAGAAGAAACAAGCCAGACAAGAATGTAAATTTTAAAATTCGAATTAAACTCTTCAATTAAATCCTGTCCAGACAGCAAAATTTCCATTCCTTTATTTAAATCCCTGGAAAATGAAACTGTTTCAATGATTTTGAAAATAATTTTAAGACTTTTGATATATCCCCCAGCCCAGATGCCAACCATGTTAAAAAATGTAACGGAACCTGTAGAAATTGCGAGAACTGTCGAAGTAAAGATAAAAAACAAATATGATATTTCCAGGTTGTAATATTTCGCAACGGTTATTGACATGATTGGAATTGCAATTAATTCTGCAAAGAAACTTAATCCTGCGAATAATCCAAAAATAGGGAGACCGTCTTAACCGATTTTATTTCTTTGTTTAAGATTCCATCCAAATCCTGATGACTTCCCATAAAGCACCCAAACGTTTTAAGAAGCAGCTCTTCCAAGCACGTATGAAATCCATTTAATAATCCAAGCCTTTTAAAAATATAAACTCTGACACATTTTTGACAGAGGAAACCAAACAAAGTGATAAATCCAAAAGCCCAACTCTCTTGTTTTGTCATTCCCAGGACTACCGATTGATTTTCGAATTGTTGAATTGTTTTAAAAGTCGAATAAGTATAAATCACGTGAACAAAGCTGATAAAAAGGCTGAGCAAACTCCAAAACACTGAGCGTTTGTAATAATTTTCACCAGATCCTAAACTATAAGGTAAATATCCGCAAATCCTGAGAAAAAACGTTGGACAGTACAGAATCATTTTCAGGTTCCGCCTTACTTCCCCCTCTTCAACTTCCCCCTGCGACACTTCCCCTCCCCCATTTCCCCTCTGCGACACTTCCCCCTCCTG
>JAANSO010001985.1:0-14817 GCA_036507315.1 Lepidocyrtus fimetarius | reverse complement strand
CGAACTTTGCAATTATTTGTGGACGAAACCCTGCGAGGAGACGAGTTGGACACTGCAACAGCACACGACTTCCTCGACCCTTACTTGACAATTTTAACCCTTGGGGGAATCCGAGACGATTTAATCCCTTCAAACAAGATAAATCACGGATTCACCGGATGCATTTCGAACTTCACTGTTAAGGACCACCTCCTTCCTTTTAACGCCACAGCGAGCTTATTTGAAGAAGTTATCTACCACGGGAAAGTATCCCGAGGGTGTTCCAACGCCATCGCTGGAGCGGCCACAGCCCCAGACCCGTTAAGTATCGGAGTAACCTTAGTAATCGTCTTTTTCGTTGTGCTCCTCGTCTCCATTTTAATCAGTTTTGTAATCTTCCGTTTAAAACGCCGCGAGAAGAACCCTCTGCCAATGACTTCGGCAATAAAGCCCTCCCCTCCAGGTCCCGGGGGACCGGGAGATGTAGTCCGCAGCCATTTAATGGAAGGAGATGCCGACGCAATAAGGAACCTCGTGCGGAACTCAAAGAAGCTGAGCGGGAACACCGGCTACCACAAACCTGACATAATCGAGCGAACTTCAATGTCCAACACAAGTGCCAACAACAGTCCCACAAACAACGGGATGCTAAACTCTGGGATATCCTTAGACCCGGAAGTTCCCGAAATGCCGGAGCACTACGACTTGGAAAACGCGAGTTCCATAGCCCCCTCCGACATAGACATTGTTTACCACTACAAAGGTTTCCGGGATAACCTTGGAGGTCGCAAGTCATCCCCGTTCCGCCACAACCACCACTTCCCCACCCGTCAAAGCCCTGGAATCCGCCAAAGTCCGATATCCAACGTGCTCAAGAGCACCCCCTTAGCCAGACTGAGTCCCAGTAGTGAGCTGTCGCAGACAACAACCCCGAGAATCCTGACCCTTCAGGACATCTCAGGAAAGCCCTTGCAAAGCGCTTTGCTTGCCACACAAAAAGACGCAATGTCGCAGAGTGAGCGGAGCTTAAATATAAGTCAAAGCTCGTCCCGCAGCTCCATGGTCCACGCTTCTTCGCAGGGGACTACGAAAAAGAGGAAAAAAGGCGTGGGGGAGTCCACCCCAAGCATGACGATAGGTTTAACTGCAGAGGAGATCGAAAGACTTAATAATTCCCGACATAAAAACAATTCTAGTCTGGTCAGTACACTTGACGCCGTGTCCAGCTCGGAAAGTGAGGAGAACCGTCGCAAACACAAAATCTCAAACCTTCTCGAGCCAAACCCTGAACGACAACGGTCTAGGGACAGCTCTAGTGACGAAGACGAATCCGGAAATGATTCTTTTACCTGTTCCGAGTTTGAGTATGACAATGAAAAAAGAGATTTTCGCCCCCCGCGCATGATGTTTCCCAACCGGGGAGGAGGAGAAGCCTCGGGGGGAAGGGGAGGAGGTGTGGAAGAAGGAGAAGAAGGGTTTCGTGGTTCGCTATCCACTCTCGTCGCGTCAGATGATGACCTAGCTTACATAAATAGTTACAGTAGCAGTAAGAACCCCAACGGGGGACCTTCATCCATGGGATGGGACTATTTGCTTAATTGGGGGCCTAATTTTGAAAACTTAGTCGGCGTCTTCAAAGACATTGCAGAGCTTCCGGATGAGAACAATCCGGCAAACGTTGCCGGCCCCAGTGCACCTTCCAACCCGGCCCCGAACACGGGTCCCAGCAGAAGTGGAAGGTATCCCACTCCAAGACCCAACGAAGAATACGTTTAAATTAAGTATTTAAAATGTGACAATCCACAAAGTATTTATTAAAATCTTTTCTTCTCTGACTTTTTAAATTATTTAAAACCTCTCAAATATTCAATCCATGACGTCTACAAAGCCATATTTTTAATTTATGTAAAAATCATGTAAATAAAGTGCCACCTGTACTCTATACGTAAAATGTTTTTAAAATGTACAACTTGTTACCACAAACTTTTTAAATGACTTTTGTATTCTTTTTTAATTGTTGTTTTTAATCAATGTTTTTAAATGCTCGGTGTGTTGTTTGTAGTGTGCCAAAAATCAATAAAAAAGATGAACGCCATTAAAATCATGTTTTTTGTCTTGCATAATATTTTATTTAATGCATTATCTGGGGAAATATGAGATTGCAAAATACATTCATTTTAAAAAATTCTTTAAAAATTAAGTCTTTCGTTCAGTCTATAAACATCCTTAAAAGCTAATGACTTTTGTTTTTTCTTAACTAAAATAAGTTAACTGAAATAATTTAACAATCAGTAGTACAACTATCTAACATTGGCGAAGCCGCCATGAGAATGCCAGCCCCCATTGAATTACTCCTGACATTGGTAATAGTGCCATAGGGTGAGGAAGAAGAAACGGTGGAGTTCTGTCTGGTTACGTAAGAAAGAACTGGAAGTGGAGGGGGAATGGGAGGGCAAATATCTACACTTTCCGCACGCTCCATAGGTTTTAAATTCTCCACAATAATTTCTTTACTGGAACACTCTTTATTTTCATTCATTGAAGGACTCGTCAGCTGCTTCCTTGTTTTGCCATAAATCGCCTCGTAGTTAGGACTAGGTCTTCCGGCTCCATTGTCCCACCTCAACTTCCCGTAAATCCCCGTCTCATGGGCTGGTGAAGCCGGCATAGACTTCCCCAAAAGGGGGTACTCTTTGGAGGAGGACTTCTGCTCGTAAATTGGCGAACAAGGGGTAACCCTCATGGAACTCCTCCTTGCAATTCCTCGAACAGGGGCGGGCTCATAATGTGCAGTGGGCTCTTGAATTGTCCTCTTCTCGGAATAGAACCCCTCGGAATATTGACTACAGGAGGGAGTGGAGGAAGGCGGCCCCACGTTGCTTCTTTGACTTCCTGCGGAGCTCACACCGCTGGACGAGTCAATTGTTGGAACCGGACTTGACACAAGTTTCCTTTCTTCCGCTAGTGGATTGGTGCCGTAAATAGACTCTCGACATTTTGAAGCTTCGTGGTTGTCAGACAAAAACTTTTTCATAATACTTCCCCTTCCTCCGCTGAGGTAAGCATACTCTCCCGAGTCAAAGTCTCTGGACTCCCCTTCACAACACCGGTTTGAAGCCCTAGGAGAGTAGTATCTGGGGGACTGGAGCTCATCATCAAAAGTAACTTCCTTCCGGACAGCCATGTACTTAATCCCTTTGTGTTCCTTAGACCAGGGCTCGCTCTTGCTTGACATGCAACTCGGCAGAGGGCTCGTCACCTTGGATCCGTTCCTCCAGTACCCTTCCTCCCTTCTTTTCGGAAGGAGGCTCAGCACAGACCTTTTATCTTCGTTGTTTTCAACCGGAAACGCTCTTCCCTCGCAGACAACAAGCAAAGAGTTTGAAAAGGGGTGAATTGGTCCCTCCGTCTTTCTGTCGATTACTATCTCAGCAGAGAGTCCGACAGAGTCCAGTCCTTCAATTGGTTGAAACATGACAGCCTGTTTAAAATAAAAGAAGATAAAAGATAAGAAACCGTGATAAGTTTATTTACATACTTGTTTAGGATAAAAAAAATCAATAAAAAACTCACGTTGATTCGGAAATTCCAACTTCCGGTGAATGTAAGCACAAGCCAAAGGACAATCCAAGACAGGAAATGAACCACTGTGCTGGCTGCGTATAAAACCATTAATTTATTTGAAGAAAGTTGATAAAGAAGATACGCATCGTGGACCAAAGGGCTTTGCGTGGCGGCCAAGGCTAAAGCAATGGAAACAGCGGCGGAATGAGGAAAGTACATCCACCCAGTTCTACAGAAAAACCAAAATAATTAAAAATTAAGATTTCTGATAAAAAATCAATTAATAATTATTTTATTTTACAAAACTTACCCAAAGCCAGCCACAGCTTCGTTTCCTTTTGACATTTTCTTCATTTTGTCCTGGACAAAAGCCGTAAACTTAAGAAATCCCAAATGATAGAGGACATTTGCCGACAAGAAAAGAATTGTTGAAGTGATGGCGTGCAAAAGGAGCGTCACGTAGCCATCCAAAAGGAACGGGATTGTATCGTGGGAGTCTCCATAGGCATTGGTCACGTGAACTTTGTAAAGCACGGCGAAGGTTGAAAGGGAGATAAGCGTGTGCACAGTTGACAACACTTGTTGCAATCCAAAAACAATGGAGAATCCCTTGTGAGCCTCCCAAAACACTTGGGCGTACCGAATGGAAAAGAAAAAGAGGGCAATTGCGTAATTTATGAATTCCAGGGTGAGACCTTCAGCTTTTTGCGGGGTGGGCACGGGGAACACTCTCGTTTCGATGCCGTTCTCTGAAGGCAAGGATTTAATGTAAGAGATTTCCGCTGTGCTTCGGAGCATAACGTCCAAATCCGTTTTCCAAATGTTTTCTGTTAAAATAATTTATTAATTATCGTTTTAATTTTTAATAAAATCAATTTTAATAATTGACTTACGACTTGAAAGGAATCCATTTTTCACAAGGACGCTTTCCATTAAAATCTGAGGAAAGAGCAGGGACACAGCGCAGATAAGATGCAGTATTGAAGAAATAGGCCCAGAATGTTTCCAAATCGTTTTTAAAAGTCCTTTCACGTCCTGCAGTTTATTAGCCATTAGCAATTTAGCCCAATCGTCGAAAAACCTAAGGCGTTTTCCCAGCATTTGGTTGTCATTAGCGAGATTTCCGATTTTGAGAAAACAAGCGCTCAAAAAGAAAGGAAGGAGGAGAACGGCCAGCCCAGTCATCCCGATGTAGACGTTTAATTCCACCGAAGGCGTTTTCTGATAAGGCCAAGGGAGCTCTGCGTACCTCACAAACTTCCAAACGTTTTGTACGATGAGGTAGCCTTGAAGGGCTCCGATGATAATGCCGTACCACATTGACATCATCGTGTTGAATTTTTTAGGGGAGTCGTCCGT
Source organism: Lepidocyrtus fimetarius (assembly GCA_036507315.1). Lineage (NCBI taxonomy): Eukaryota > Metazoa > Arthropoda > Collembola > Entomobryomorpha > Entomobryidae > Lepidocyrtus > Lepidocyrtus fimetarius. Next base: position 9,915 of record JAANSO010001985.1, on the reverse strand, counting down.
CTCCATTTTTAACTGAAAATGAAAATGTATTTTTGAAAATAACCGTTAAAGCCTTTATAAAGCTGAAGCTTTACTCGTTAATAAAATTCCTTTTCTACTTAATATTCTGTGCATGGGCTACAAAAAATATTTTTTCTGAAAATTAAATTAATTCTAGCCTGACAACGAAAAAGTATTTAGTTTTCGTTTAAAAGACTATTAAAAACCCGTGGTTACAAAATCCTTTGGATAAAAAGGTTTTTGATAGAGACTAATCTCAAAAGGAAATGAAATAAAAGAGAAAAAACCTGAATGAATTGGATTTTCAAGAGAGAAGGAAGAGGAGAAGAGAACACAAAGAAAGAAATACGTTTTTGTATGAAAAAGCGGCAGGATGGATGGATCCCTTACCTTTTTCAGCTTCTCCAAACAATTTTCCTTTTAAGAATGAATCGTGGGAAGAGGGTTTCCTTTGTTACTTGCAATACGTGCAACCAAACAACAACTCACTTTGTCCTTTTCTTCAAAACGTTCTAGTCTCACAAATAAATGTCTATAATAGCAGATTTTCCGATTTTATAGACTCACTGTTAACTTTTTAAACTTAACGTTTTACAAAAAAATCCAGATTTTCACTAATTTCTCTTATTTTTCACAGTTCCAGTAATCTCCAAAATGATTCCAAAAATGTAAACTGTCACAAAAACGTACAAATTCACTTTAAAATTCTCCTTCGTGTTTTCCGTTGCTGGAGTAGTCCAGGATTAAAATTTTAAAATATTCAGAACTGGAGAGATCCTTCTTGTCTTGCTCCTCGCCAACAAATGAAATGTTTTGTGAGGTGAGCGGAGAGCTATATAGATTGACAGAGGCTCTCTGCATCTCTCTGAATCTCTCTGCTCCCTATTTACCATCATTAAATAATCTCAATAATAACCTCATGTGCAGGACATCTGCTCCGTTCAGCGGCCTGTCTTCAGAAAAGGTTTTTCATGATTTCTACAAAAAAATACGAAGGGTCTTTTCAATAGGATGGTGGTGGAGGTGGAAAAAAGTGAGCGGTTGAAGGATTCCATTGCAATCATCCTCATCATCTTCTCCATCCAGCTAATCTTTTTCGAGCCCTCTATTTCTAAACGCTCCTACGCATTATTCTCCCTTCCTGCCTTCCTTCTGTTGCACATTTCATCTCATCTTTCCTATTTATTTTTAACAAATACTTTGACCGGAGAGTTTACGTAATGCTCATACAAGTCCCTTTTTTCTATGCTCTAAAGAGATTCAGCTGCCTTTTTTTCTAATAATCATCCCTATTCAATTCATCGTTTTTTTCTTGTAAACATTCCTTTGCAAAGGTTTGAATTACTTTTCTTTACAACTTCCTTCACTCAAGTTTTTTAAAATGAATCTAGTTCGGTTACCAAATGGTTTTAGAAATGAAAGTGGTTTTTATTTACCTCACTGCTCCACATTTTTAATAGTGAAGGACAACTATTTTTTACCCTACGCAATCCAATGCGTTCCTATTCTTGGCTCGTTCTAATCACTTTAAAATAGAGACAGATGGGGAAAAACTGCGAGCTCATCACAACTTTTAAACTCGATCCCCTTCATTTTATCACTTATTTGTATAACCAACTAAAATGAATATTTTTCAGGGGGAATTGTAACCGGGTCATTAAAATATCAATTTTTTGTCACAAAAGTTTATTTTCATTCTCCCCCTTTACATCTTCCCTCTTTTCCTTACCTATTTAGAGGACTGTAAATTTTAGGGAGGTATCCATTTAAGAGCGATTTCCTGTTAAAGTCTTTTTCTGTAAATAACGTAATCAATACCTTAAAAGAGCATCAAATCTTTAGTGATGAGGCTGCAAAGGAAATCCAGCAAACCTTTTCAAGCTTATTATTTCCAAAAATAAATGCAGACAATTGAGAAAACATTTTTGCATTTTCAGCGCCATTGTTATCTTTCATCCAATTTATTTTTCTTTAACACGCAGTTTTCCCGTTTCACTCGCAATCTCGTTTTTATATTTTTGTCCTTGGAGTGTTAAAAAATGCATAAAATTTGCTTACAATGTAAAATCTTTTTGAATTTTTTATTTTAAACAGTTTTGCTCCCATTAGTAATGGAAAATGGGGAGAGTGATGAGAGTCGAGCTCAAGTTAGTCATGCAAAAAAGAGGGGAGATTGGAGAGAGATGAGGAATACCTGTTGCTGACGAGGAATTTGCAAGTGACATGACATGGAACGTTGCATGAGAGAAAAAGTTGTTTAAAACATTTGCGATAATTTTAAATGCAAACTGACAAGAAGCTCTTATCCACTTTGCTCTATCTCATTTTTCTCCAACACTAGAAAACGCATTGCATAATATTTCTTTTCTATTCGTATAGGAAAGTAAAGAAGAAATTAAGCTTGAAAATTCAGACGGGATTGAAAAGAAGGTTTACTGCAGACTTGCTATTTTGAATTCTTTGAGGTTTTAACGAGCGTGTTATTATCACAAAAAATTCCAATCTATTTCCAATGAATTGTTCATTCATCTCATCTTTTTAACCTCAAAATAATTTTGTAGCAAGTATTATGCAATAACAAAACGTATTCCATTTTTTAAAATCTGTTGAAACTTGTCATTCATCGCCTGGAATAATGTAAAAGCAAATAATCTGAATTGAAGCCCAACTCAATCTTGTTTTTTCCTGTAACAAAAGATTGAAGGAACAGCAGGGAGCTGAAGAAGGACGACTACTTTTGAGAAAAATGCGTTCTTTTAAGATATTCATCATAATCTACGTGGATACAGCTATGCCAATGAACGGAACAAAAAACGCTGTAAAAGATTTGGTTGAATGAACATCTGCCGTTCAATTTGAACAACAACAATGCCGGAGAAAAGGAATCTTTTCTTGTCGAATGCCACCGGCTAAGATGGTAAGAAAAAGTGGTCAAAAGGGCTCATTCAAAAAATATTTTTACGAGCCGACCATGTTTTGTAATAAAACCGTTCGAATTTACCGTCCAGAATGAAATTTTATTGCTGGATCCTTCTTTACTTAAAAGAAATACGTTAACCTTAGCAAACAAAAAGTTTAACGTTATTTTAAATATTTTAAATATTAAAAACGTTGGGAAGACAATCTATTTTTATTTACCTGGAGACAGAGCGAGTCGCCTGCCACTGGAAAGTGCATTTAATTATCGTTCATTATCATCCTCCAGAAATAAAAAACGAGCAGATGTCCAACTGACCGAGAAAATAAGGGCTTGTTTTTTAAAACCTTGGACCCCGTTTATGAGCAACAAATCCAACGGCAAGTTAGTAAAAAGTTGTTATGGCCTTGTGTTTAGGTGCCCTCAAGTCAACTACGTCCATGGAGACTTGGAGAGAGGAGCAGATGTGGATTTCACGGCCTTTTCTTAATTTCCTGCTTGCCACATGGCTTGAACTTTAAGGGTTCACTTTTAAGGGATCCACAAGAAAGTTGTCACTTGGCACAAGCTGCAACAATCCTTTTGCTCACACATGGCACGTGTTGAACAAAATCTTAAGCAACAACAACGCAGTCTTCAGAAGGAGACTTAAGTCCCTCACTTGTTCAGAACGGAAGTGAGTGAAGTGAGCAGATGCGGAGAAAATGACCTGATGCCTGTGTAGCTCTAATGATTTGAGGTTTTGTGCCAGTTGTTGCTCCTTTGATTGATTTTTAAGATTTACAAAGAGTTTATTTAAATTATTAAAATCTTTATTTTCCATGACATATGCCTCCTTCTTCAATCCAGGTGTTAAACGAACTTTAAAAGAGATTGTTTTTGCACTGCTTTTGAGAAAGGTGTGGATAAATTTGAAAAAGTCAGGTAGAGCAGGAAACCTGTTCTTTTCCCATCTTTTGCAAGTTTTTTTAGCTGGTGCAAAAACAAAAGGATGGACAAGTTGCAGATAGAAATTAAAAATTGAGAACAGAATCCCTGACATGTGGTCACTCTCTGAACAATTAAAACTCCAGATTCTTTTAAACAATAGAATAGATAACGGCATCTATATGTTTTTAATATAACGGCATTGGCTCTACAAAGCGTCGTTAAATATTTAACTATTTTCTTGCGGTTTCTTAAAGAAACTTTCGACAGTTTAAATTATTTTAAAAGTTTTAACCATCTGCTTACTTCAAATTTTATTCCAGATAAATGTACTGTTTTTTACCCAGAGATTTACTTGGAACATGTGCGGAGCACGCGATAACTCCTTTTTGATTTAAAATAAACGATTATAAAGCTTCGTGCTTTACAGATCTTGAAGAAACAAAGAATCTTGTGGGGAGCAATCAAAGGCTACGGAGCAGATGTTAAGAAAATTGTCTTAAAAGATAAAGATTTGAAGAGAACGAAACGGAATCCTTTTCCATCTTGTTCATGTCCATCACAGTTTTTCCTTACGCAATTTAAGCTCTGAACACGAAAAAAGGGAGACTAGGTCGCCGCGTTTTTAAGCAGTGGGCACCGACCCAACAAACCTCGCACCTGGCCTTTTCAAATCTTGAAAACGCATCATCAATCGAAACATCTGCTCTAAAACATCACTTTGAAAACTACCTTTCATTTATTTCAAAAAAGGATCTTGCTCGTTTGTCATTGATTGTATTATTGCTTGCATCTTGCGGAAAAAAACACATTTGAAAATTGCTGGAAAATGATAAGTAAATTTGGTTATGGCTGGGCAGTGGAAATAACAAGGCAATTATTGTAAATTGGGCTGTTTTGCTGTTATGGCACAAGGCACATTTTCATATCTCCAGTTTCATATAAAAAAGAATGATATGACATGACGCAGTAAAATTTTTAATTCACTGCTGAAAAATGAAATCCGAATTAGATGAGACGCTTGTAATATATTTAATTTAGTTAAGTTTAAGCCGCACTAGTTTTTCAGTATGTGAAGTAAAATACGCATTGTTTCAAAATTTCTGCATTACTTTTGCTGTGACCTGTACAGTTATTCTGGCATGTAATAAGGGAATGCTTGAGCATTTTGTATGACATCTTACATTCTCAAAATCCCACTTTCCTTCATAATAAAAATATCAAATTTTATCGGATGATTTGTATCTGGACTTTCCTGAAAAGGACAAGATTTCATCAATGAATGACTCGCCCAGTGCTTGCACTGCATTTGAATTAATTCAACTGCAATTTTGTCCTTTGTTGGAATAGTGCAGAATTACATTTAAAATATTTAGCATTGCAAGAAAGTTTGCTTGTTTGACAAGTTTGATTTGCAAAATAACTAACAAGCAGATAAAACAAGGACAAAAATTAAGTTGACAAGTGAAAAAATGTGCTTAACAAGAATATTACGCACTTATGAAATTAAAGTCTGGAAATTAGACTTTACTTCTAAAAATGAAAATGATAAAGATCCAGTTTTCTGCTCAATAAATTTCTTCGGTTTTGAAGAATCAAATAGTTTTTTTAGGTAAGTTTTGAAATTTCCCTGATTTTTAATAATTTGGATTAGAGTATTATAATTTACATAAATTTTAATAGCTTTTTGGTTTGGCCCACGACGATGGATCCCATTGCAAATTCCACATATCAACAAAGCCCCAAAGACAACAGTGGCCCCGGTTGGTGTGGAGAGCCAACGCAGCGCCAACGAGCCTCCGATTCACCATGTTAACCGGGATTTAAAACTGTGGATGTGAAATTGCTAATTAAAATCTGTAAAATGAAATAGTTTTTTGTTAATCTTGGCACAAATTAAATAAGATCCTGCTAGTTTTTATTAAATACATATAACTTTTTCTGTGAATTGGTATAATTATTATGCTTAAAATTACAAACACGTGCATCATAAATCTTAAAAACTGAGGGCGTATAAAGTTTACTAATTGAATCTTTGACCAACACGCGCAAGAACCATCTCCCGGTGTCCTTTGCATCTATCTAGACAACATTTTAATAAATACCTGAGCTCTAGCTAATTGCAAGTTGAATCTGCTTGTTGACTTGAATATTTAATGAAACTATCAATCTGTAATTGTTAATATGAACCCAATTAGGACTTTAAAAATTTCAAGTGAAATCCTATTTTAATAAACGCCTTACTAAACGCGTCTCCTCCATTTCATTTTTAATCTTTATAATTATTCGGCGTCTACATTTCTCATTAAGTGCACATTCCATTACATTTAATTATACAAACACTTCATCTTGAATTAAAAAATGAGAACTAGTTGAAATCTCTTGTGCGGTTCTTTGAGTCGGAGTGATGAAAGATGATAGGATTTTTTGCAAATTACAAAATCCAAAAATGCTCAATTAATCGATTTTCAGTCATCCCTAATTGATACTTAATTTTTCATTGTGAACCAAAGAATTTAATGATACGTGATAAACCATTAGAATGTATTAAACAAGGAGAAAAATAATGTTTTGCAAGAACTGAAGTGCATGAAATGAAGACATTTGAATCTGAATTAAAGCTGACATTTATCATGCAAAGAGCTCATCTCCGTGCATCACTACAGAATAAAGCTTTGCTTGTGTTAAAATTTAAAATTATTGAGACTCTCAAACATGTGATAAACTCTTAGTTTTTGTCGTGATTTCTTCTTTAATATTTAATTTAAAAGTTAGTGGTGGTTTGAATTAGTAAGCTCCATGCTATTTTATCTTCTTTCACGTCCTTCATTTTTATTTATCCCCTTGGGGGCTATAGCAAATGCCAGATGTAACGCATGAAATCAAAAAACTTTTTCTAAGCCATATATAAAAAATTAAAAAATAAAAATAAGGTCGTCGAACGTTTTTCCAAGGGGATCATGTAATATGTATTATGTCTTGTTAAATAAATTTAGGTAAGTCCTTTCAACAGGTTTCAGGAAAATAAAAGGTTGTAAAACCATGTAGTTACTAGCTGAACGTGTGCATTTAATTAATGTAACTGTATTTATCAATTTTTGCAAAATTATCTACATATTAATCCAATTTAATTTCATTCTATGTTTAAAACAGCTATTTATTCTAATTTTTAAAAAATTGCAATGTTTGCAAAAATTTGCATTTAAAATTGCAAACTAGTAACGTATTCTTGATCAGTCTGGCTGTTCGGTCAAAATGATATACTGCATGCACAATTCGCAAAAACCGATATCATATTTGGAATCAGCGCATTTGATTTGCTATACTGCAACTAAAATATTACCACACTGCTATTTGAAACATTTTAACCGTCACTCGTAACGGCCAAACCGTTAGACCGTTATTGCTGAAAAACAATAGGCTTCTGGCAATTTACCATTTAAACCCACTTGCCAAATTTGGTTAAAATCTATTAAGGCGTTTTTGAGTTAGACCGCACACAGACGGACGGACGGACAGACAGACCATCAAAGCCAAACCTATACTAGCTTCACTGCGTTCAGCTAGTAATAAGGTAATCATCGTAATATTAATAATTTAATGTAATAAAATAAAATCTATTGACTTGCAGAATAAACATTGCTAATCCTGACAATAACCTTTGGATTCACCTCTACATTGAATTCTAATCTTTACTTGAAAAGGAAATCGTAAGTAAAACTTGAAAAGTTTATTTAAATAAAAAGCTTTTAATATTTTTGTTTTAAAGGTTCATTCCTGCTGGCATTAACAACGATTTGTTTAAAAGTCAACCTAGCGTCTCATGTTTGAAGGAAATGGATAATTCTTTGTGTATGGAATGATATTAAAAGAATCACAAGTTTGTGTTGAAATTAATTAAAGTTTATGTACCGCAGTTAGTAATTATTGGGATGGCTTTTAAATGTTTTTTATAGTTCTATGATCTCCAAACGGTACTAACTTTCCTTAGCATTAACGGGGCTAATCCTGGGTGGCTGCAGAAGGAAGGATGAAATATTTTACGTTGATTGATAAGCTCAATTAAAATTTTAAACGGGATGCCTCACAATTAGTAAGTTTCTACTAAACAAGTGACCTTGTTTTAAATATATCTGAAACTTATTCATGAAATAAAATTGCATTCCAAAACAATGCCACGTTTTATTGTTTATTACGTTATTAACTAATTATGTAACTTTTCGTAGGTACGTGCACCTTGGAAGAAAATGAAAATAAAAGCTGGAAAGATTGTTATCAGACCAAAGTTCACTTTCCATTGGAAACCTTTCACAGGATCAGTCTAAAGTTAAATATTTTCTTGATTAAGCAAGTAAATTTTAAACTTCGTGAACAAATGTTTAGTTAGATTCAAAATGGTTTAAAATAATGTTTTCCTTAAACGTAGCAAAAAAGAGATGCTAATATGTTGTGAATTGCTTGATTTTGTAGGACGATTTCCAGTTAAAGTTAATTATGTTATTGTAATTATAAACATGATCAACAGACTATTAAAAATGTTAATTACTAATTTATGAATGATACAATGCGAATTGTTTGATTTTTTGTTGGGAATTTAGATTTCGACTAAAGTTAATTAAAATGATTGATTAATTGACAGGTAGCAATTGTACGTAGCATAATCTACTTCTCAGCAAGTTTTATTAGTGCTTGGTAAAGCAATAATGAATTTTAAAAAGCAAAAGCGATTTTCACCAAAATCTACAGATTATGATACTTTTTATTGTTTACCTAATTGTGGCAGTACCTTTCATGAATAATGAATCAGGTTTTTAGAGCTCAGGTATTGAAAACTTAACGTTATAATTGTCATTATTAACTTTCAACTTGAGAATTGTTAAATTGCTTGTTTAAGAACTATGAGTAAGCATTTTCGTTGGTGTAGTTATTTTAAAAATTAAAATACGTAATCTATGTTTTCTTGTTTATAATTTTTTAATACTTTTCTGAAATAAAGAAGGTTAAAGTACAATAAATAAACTTGTTTTCGTACTTAAAATAAAAAATTTATTTGCAATTACGTTGTTTCTCATTTAGATATTTCGATATTTGCGGTTAGAATAATGGGTTTCCGGTTATTGTAATCACGCCAAAATAAAAGTCGTCCTGTTAAATATATTACGAAAAAATGCACTATATTCAATAACTAATGCAGCAATTAAGTGAACAATTAATTCCAACTTGTGTCAGATACATTGCAGCTCATCTTCTGTGCAAGGTTTCATGCTCTATTATGATTTTTATTAATGAATAAGATGAATTTTAATGGAAAATGCATCACTTTTGTTCGATTTTTATTTCTTGCAATTACTTTACGACGCTTAAAATGCGCTTTATTCTTTCCATGATTGCATAAAAACTTCTGCAAATGGAAAATGTGAAATAATTAAAGCATGAATCAGTCACTTCAAAAACTAATTTACCACCTTAATTTATTCAGAACTTTTATCACTTTTTTCCATATTAGTACACAATAGCGTATTTATAATGCATCACTTTCACTGATTTTTCATTATTATCATGATTAGCCTAAACAATTTATTGAGACATGATATACCCTTCAAAATATTAAGCAATGAAATTAAAAACCAGCATGTCAAGCTATATGAAACTCTCAATTCCTTTACACACCGTTGAAACTTATTTATTTAAAAATCCTTTCAACGACTTTGAAAAAGTAAACTATTTTATTCCAAAGCAACACAATTAACTTTTGTTATTAAAACTTCCTTTTTTACAGATTAAATAATGTTCACACTTTCATTAAAAACTTTTTCCTAATAGCACTAAACATTTGCGCACCTTGGCCATCAAAGCTATTACTGTGCCGCAGAATAAAATTTTCTAAGAGAATACAACTACGCCCGTTTCTTTTTTGTTCTTTTTCTCATAAAATATTACAAGTCCCAATATTAAAAAAACTGTCAAAGTCCAATAAAATCTTTAAAATTTTACAAGTTCAGTTGAAAGATTTTTTCAAAGTTGCTCAGGTACAGATGACGGCAGTAATGCATTTGTTTATGGAGTAACGA
>JAANSO010001984.1:0-14820 GCA_036507315.1 Lepidocyrtus fimetarius | reverse complement strand
ATAAAAAGTACGCATAGTAAAAGTTAGTTATAAGTTTCCCAACCACGTCGGCAAATCCCCAGGGTCCGTCCACACACACATATTCCCCCTCCCCCATCAAGGCCGACAAGAGGCAAACCCACATCATCGCCGACAAAAGTGAACAATAGAAAGTATAAAAAGCCAGTAAGCTCATGTAGATCATTGCCTACCACGCAATCCTTTAGATTATTTTCTTTTGTCATTGGAAATTTTTGTGGACTTTTTTTAAAAGAAACAATGGCGGAAACAGTAACAGAATTTAAATACACTGTGAAGCAGTTGACCAACGCATTGATTCATCCATTCATAATAGGTAAAAAGTTTTAAAAAAGAATGTTTTGGGAGAAAAGCTGGAGTGAACCAGATAGATTGTACGTTATAGTAATAAACTGCCGCTGCTGAGTCCCATATTTAAACAAAAGTTTCCAACGGGGAAAACCGGATTTACCTTGTTAAAAAGAAGCAAACTCTGGAATAAAGAGGGAGGTACACTTTAACTATTCATTCCTCGTGAATCCTATAGGATTTCGGCTCTTGAGCTTGTCTAGCTCAAATTCTCTTCTGTGTTCCAACCCTTTATTATTTGACTAGGAAATTAATGGAAGCAGAAATGTAAGCAGGAGGAGAAGAGGTCGGAGAAATGAATAGATCAGAAACTACAAAACGTTTTTGTGTACTACATACTTGATACAGAGGAAATGTATTAAACAAGGAGATATATTATGCTGAAGGAGGACAGACAGTAAATACGGTCTCTTTGGAGTCGTTTTGTCCAGAGAGCTGAGACTAAAGGAGAGAGAATCTCTTTTCTAAACTCGTTATTTCTAAAGTGGTCGTGTAGTGATTTTCGGAAAAAAACTTCAGTCAAAGCTCCGAGCTTGAAAGTCCCTTGAAAATTTTATAATAGATTGATGGAATAATAGTCCATTGTGAATACCTGGACGTTCGTTTGAAAACCCTTTTTCCCAATTTAAATTCAATGCAATTAATCTCTAAAAAGTATTGAACGTAAATGAAAGGGAATTTTTCAAGCTACGATAAATATAAATGTAAACAAATTTTTGGAGAGAAAGGATTGGATGGGAAGGTAGTAAACATTTCTGGCTTTTCATTCAAAACATTCAAATATTGGAGAGGAATTACGTAAGTGTGTACTTAAGCCGCCAATATCCCCACAATCACCAATTCTGGTGGTACTATAAAGTTTTGTAGGAGAGTGACATCTTCCCTTGTCTTCCCTCCTCCCTCGTATTTCCTCATTTTCCCATATGCATGCCAAACTGGTTACTTATTCACAATTGTTTTTATACTTTTCCTCCTCTCTCCTTCTTTTTGTTTACTCATTGGCAATTTAATGTTGCAAAATGAAACCCTTTTCTCTCACACGTTTACTTATCATTCCCAACGCGTACAAAAAATGTAACAAAGAATGGGAGGGAAAGGAAGTGACTATATAAAGTCTTAGTTTTAGAAGGATTTTTAAGTTGTTTTCTCCTCACTATATAACGTATAATATTATGCTAGTTTCCTTTTCCATTACTTGCTTTACTGTTGCATTTCATTTATTTTACGAGGACGCGAGAGTAATACGAAATGGCTTGTATCGTTTTAATACCACCGGCGACGCCACCACTTTCTCTCTTTCTTCAACTGATCCTCTTCTTTTCTCATCTCTCGCTCTCTCCGTTCATTGTTGATATTTTTACAAATGAGGAACAAAATCAGAATGCATTATCGGAAAGTTTACGAAACCTGAATATCATCATTTCTGGTATTACTTCGAGTTATCGACATGGTGGGAAAGTTGGAGCATTTCGTGCCACTTTCCTCGTATTCTTGATGATGTCGTAGTAAAGTGCTCGTTTTTTATCGAAAGAAGAAGCTGCTGTAAGAGAGAAAGAGAGACGCTCAAAGCAGTTTCAATTTTAGTACAAAATTTGCTTACAAATGTGCTTTCCTAGCCAGATAGATATCAGAAGTGGAGGAGGAGGAGGAAGATATCAGCGTGAGTCAGCGGTTTTCCTAAAACTATTCTTGGGAAAATTGAGAGGAAATTGCATATAATGTATGCACACTTTTATATATATTTTTTTCTAATGTATTGGAAAGTTGAGATTTTGAGTATTCATGAACTTGTAAGAACATGCACTCATGCGGACGCAACTATCACTTGTCTTGTGTGCGGGAGGAGAGCACGGAAAACCCGTTGTGTGCTGCTCCATGCATGAATGATCTTGCTTACCTCTTCTCTTTTCATTTCTCTCTCTCCTTTCTATTCTATCATCCTTAGAGTCTCTCAGAGAAAACATTTCCCAGTTTCCTATAATAATTCCCATATTTTCTCCCTTTCTCATAAACGACAGAAATAACCGTTCAACAATTCACTGTTTACTTCAGTTTTAAATTAAAACGAAAAAGTGTTTCTCACTGGGATTAGGTAAATATTGCTTGGGAAGCATTAAATAAAATTGGAAAATATATGAGAAAGATGTAGTTTTAAATAATATCTGATATCCAAATTAAAATATGACAAAACAAACCAAAGCGATATTAGATTTTCAATTTCATAGTTTATTAATATTGTCATTGACACACCAGCAGGAGTAAATTAATATCAAGGATTGAATTATGCCTCCGAAGGAGCAAATTTTTCTCATTTTTTGTTAATATTGCAAAAACAGAACATAAATATGGATAAAATCTTTATTTTTATTCAATAAGTCAATTTTAATAATTCCTATGGTAATAAAAACATCAATTTTAATTATTTTATTCTTAAGCTTATTAAGTCTGGAATAAAATGCTGAAAATGGCGGTACATGTTCGAATGCAATCAAGTGCTTACAGAATCTGAAATGGTTTTGAATTGAAAAGATTGCTTTCTTAAGGGATAATAATCCACAGTGAAAGAACGGGGGAAATTGCAGTGTCGTAAAGTGATGGTCCCCATAAGATGTGTGCAATAGTCATAACAGTAAAAAAGAGAATGCTCTACTAGTCCAGAGTTTCTTGGTGACTGGTCAAACCCATTTTTATACTTTCTCCATCTTTCTTTTGGTCTTGTATCAAAGTGTGTGATCTCCAGTATGTGCACACCAGGCCACCGCTCAAATTTATAATAAATCTTTGAGAGAAACCAGTTGCAAAGAAGGGTTTTCTCTAACACAGCAGGAGAAAAGGAAAACCTGGGAGAAACATGCAGTTGCTCTAAATGGAATTGCAGAAAATGGAAAGGAACCGTCTTTTACTATTCCATATCATTCATTTCCTAATGTAAAAGTAGATATTTGACCACTTGAAGAAATCATGTCTAGCTTTCTACCAGAAGAGAGAAAGAGCGGAAGAAGGATGAGAAGGGATCAAGCCAATAATAATCGTAATCGTAATCGTCATCATATAAAAATGATCATTCAATTGCATGTTACTTACATAATAATATTATTAATATTTTCCCTTATTCGCAGAATGAATGCCCGCATGACCCAAAGAATGTTGAAATGATGACCATATCAGCTCTTTTATTTCCAGCTTTTATCCTATTGCCCGGAGATCTGACTCTCATGTTACCGGTTTCATAATGCTGTAATTTTTTGTGACGGTATGCACAATGAAATGAATGATTGAAGTTTGAAATTAACAGATACCCGAAATAATATTTTTTGCTATTCAATGAGGTAGTATAGTATAGACATTGAAGTAGTTTAATTCATAGAAAAGTCGAATGTGGAGAAAATCTAATAGCATGATGATAAGGCTGCTGCTGTGATACAATGTCATTGTCATTGTAGCTTTGTAGCACAGGGACTGTCAAGATTTTGTCAAGTGTTTTGACATAATACCCCTGTGCGCCACACATATTACGTAATCCTAGAAAGCTAGTAAAGGGATACCAGAAAGAGTAGCTTTCGTGCAGTCGGAGAAAGTTTTCCAAGTATTGATTCTATTGTTAATTAAATTTAGTAAATACGAGGACCAGTGGATCGATACATTTGATAATTCGTAATAGTAATAAAGTTGACATATTTTGTTGATCGGTCCAATGTATTCATTTTCATGAAAATTTAAGGAATTAATATTAAATGAAAGTTTCCAGAGGAAAAAGTAAGACTGAGAAAGAGTGTGTGAAATAGAGAAAGGGAAAAGGCGAGAGAAAAAGGCTTGTCAAAACTTTGTGTGACGTTCTCTCCAAAAACTCTGACAAGGAAAAGGTATACTGCTGATGTATCTCCTGTTTAAAGGAGATGAGAGCGAGATAGGAAAAGAGGAGAAGGGAGGGGAGGGGAAATGTAAGAACAGCAGGTGCAACTATCCTGGTAACCCTACACTTTCCCATTTAAAGTTTTTGTTTGCTTCGAAAAGAAGACGAGACAATTTCTTGCGGTATAGTGACCCTCGCCAATGCAAACACCTTCAACATGAGTTTTTGGATGGACAGAATCGGTTATTCAACTTTTCCAACCTTATTTCCATCAACTACCTTTATCCACTCTAAAACTTGCATTTTCATAGTCCTGTTTCTTTCCCTCTCTCTCTTCCAATTTTTTTTTGGTGAACTTCAATAGGAGGCATGATTCATGTCACTTGCAGACTTCACAATTTCTGTAATAAGAGAAGTATACAATCAGTGGAGAAAAACTTTTAAAGGAAGATGCTTTGGAAATGGTTAGTTTTTCCAGTTTTTCTCCCGCAAATAACTTTTTCCATGTGGTTGTTTGGAAATAAAATAGATAAAAAAGCAGATGATGGAGAGGACGTTTGCTGTGGATGGAAGTAGTTTGGAAACCTTGAGTAATAATAAAACAAGGTTTCCACAAATTTCCATTATCTCTTAAATGGCAACAAGAAAAATATACGTTTGCAGTTGCATTTTCATTGCATCTTCCATTTATTACACATCTGGCAGTTCAACCTGCACAACATTGCTCATTCCAGTTTATTTCTTGCAATGACAATAAAAAAGGGTTACATCTTTCCCCAATTTGTATCATTTCCCATTCTTCAACGAGTAGCAATGATAGCAATCGGAAATAAATTTTTATTCAAACTTTTTAATATTTTTTTCTATTTATTATTTGCATTCATTCATCATCCTTTCTCCCCCGAAGTATATTCTATTCAATTTCTCTGATTGCATTGTCGTCATGAGAATCCAAAAGTACAATATCGACGAAAACTTTTCTTCTTTCAACAAGGAAGGAAACGGACCAGATGAAAACGTTTTCATATGAATTTAATAAAGTGCCTTGAACAAAAATATTTTTGGGCGAGCGTGATGATCTAAGAAAATTTTTATATATTGGACGAGAAAAAAAATCTTTGAAAACTGACTTTTTTGTTTCTTTTACAAACTCTCGTCCTCTCTCAGAGTGGACTAATAGCAGGGTTTTCATCATCTAGATTCTTACATTCTTGACAACATGTTCAACTCAACGGCAAGCAAACCCGGGGAAGTTTTTTTTACAGAATTTTTCATTTTCTGTCTTTCTCTTCTATTTCTTCTGTCCTTTCATTTTTAATCTGAAAACCTTGTTGCGGAGGTTTTATTGCAGAATTTCTAGTTTTTTTCTCTAGGGATATTTAACCCATTAAATTAATACTTGTTGGGGACGTCATTCAAATCTTTATGCTATCTCCGCAAGTAAAACCAACTTTTTTCATAAGTTTTGCATAATTTTTTGTTAGACAACAAGAGGAAATAAAAATTAAAGACGGGAGCAAATTGAATACGAATATAAAAGTAATTTACACAGAAATTGCCATTTTTAAACAGAAACCAGAGAAAAGCGTACAAGTTTAATCCCTCAATTTTCTTTTCTATATTATTTTGGGATGCTAGCAGTTATTGTCATTTTCCAAACAAATCCTCTAAACCATAATATAAAGCGGTTGCAATAAAATATACTCAAAATATGAAACTAAAGCAGTTTTTGTAGCTTATGCCAGTGAATAACAACCGCTCAATGAAAAATGATTTCCATTGTCTTATTTTAAAACTTTATTCCCCAAATAACCCAACCGGAAAATGGAACGAGTTTGATTAATTCTTTAAAGAAATGAAGTTATCTGAAAATATGAATACTTATGAACCAGCTTTACTGAACTGATCAACTTCGATGAATTTCATTATCTTCTACTCTTCCGTGGGTTTCACACAGCCGCTGCAACCACTGCTAAAATACCAATTTTGATATCTATTTGAATATATATGTGATCAACAAAGCGAGATTTAAGTTCAAATAAGATAGTTTCCCAGTAGAAGTAAACAGACAACTTTCAATTCCTCCGTTTTAAGTATATGAGAGAAATAATGTTAACTCAGCAATCAAAACAATCCATTTTTGCAGTGAAAGCACGTTTTCCTTGTAAAAAAGAAAGCAAAAAATCCATTGATAAAAAAGGGAAAAAGTTCCCATAAAAAATGCAAGTGAACTCAAATAAAAGAATACAGAGAGGCAAAGAGAGAGATAGACAGATTGAGGGAGAAATGCCGGAGTTATATAATGGTGGTCGTCCATTATTGAAATAAATTTTACACGTTCCTTTTACGAGCAAAACTATTCATGCATGGTAGGATATATAGCTCTATTTTCCCATTCCTCCTTCTCTTTCCTTCCCTGTGACTGACTGTCTTTTCTCCTTTTTTCAAGTGGGGCTTAGCGGGCGACCAACTGTGTTGTTAGGAGATGCATAAGTACTTGTGGCATGGTACTCCAGGGATTTAATTAAAAGTTTTTACTGAACAAGCACATTCCTTTGGGTCATAAAAGCACAACCTCAGGTGTCTACTCCAACGTGATTATAATTTCTCCGTCAACTTTTTGTCATACTCTTGTGATCTAAAGTCGTCCAGTGGGACAGTAATAATGGTTTTTCCTTTAAAAACTCTACTTTTCTTAAAGACCCCACTTATTACAATTTTACACAGATTATGCAAAGAGGATTAAGACTAATAAAAAGAGGAACATGAATTTGGCGTTAAATTTATTTTATTTTAATATAATTATGCATATAGACATAGAAAATTTATCTTGGGCGATGATCACGATTTAGTTTGGTGTAACAAAGCCAAATTAAAAACGAATGAAAGATAAGGACAGCGGACGAAATTAGTTCTTTTTTGAAACACAATACCTTAGAGAGATGGTCCCACCTTCTTCTTTCATATAAATCATTTACGATTAAGTTGATCTCGCAGTAAAAAATAATTACATGTTACAATGATTAAAAGTGTAAAAATTCAGACGAAGATCTAGCATCATGCAAAATGTCCTTTCTTCCTTCCTCTCCACTTGTTCACCACCCCCGTCTGCAAAAGTGAATTCCTTCATTTCCTCCTGAAAGAGATTCATTTTCTGTGCCTACACAATATTACGTCACTTCCCAGAAACTATTTTTTTCTTTTAAAATTCATTTGATGTATGAGCTTGGTTCATTTTCTATTTTTTGGATCATGTAACACAGTTTTATACAATTCCGTATGATAATTTATTCCTACTCACAAATCTAATTTGATGTTAGGTGTAACTTACAACAGAGTGGGATGTTATGTGGAAAAGGTGCAGACAAAAAAGGAACAGTCGGGTAGAAAATTGATCACATTTGGTTTTTTCCCTCCTTTCTTCTCCTTATTTTCCTGCGGGTGGAGGAAAGTCTTTGCTTTAAAAATGAATTTCATATGTTCACTTTTTCTCTGCAGCAGACAAGAGAAAGGGAAGCAGAGAGATTACGTTATTTGTCATTCCAGTATGGATAGATATTGTTATTAAGGCATTGCAATTTATCTTACTGTAAAATTGCATATTTTTGTGAGCCTCTGTGTTTATAAAATGAGTTTTGGATGACCTGTTATTATTCTTTTTATTCTTAAAATTACCTTTTTCATATTGTTTTACATGATGACTCTACAACTGTGTAATAATATTCTCCATTTTTCAACTAATGCAAACTGAGAATAATTTAAAAAGGGAAACTGGAATTATCTGTTGATGATGATGGTAGGTAAATGTGCTTACTGGCAAAAAACGGGTGGTTGGTTAGACGGAAAATCAAATTTTTTTCCAGAGGCAATTTTTTGAAAAAGGTAGTGGAAAATTTACTACGTTTACGATGATATAAGCAAAAAATGGAAATGATGTAATGTATAGATACTGACGTTAATAATCTTTGAGCTTTTTAGCTCCTCGTATATTTCACTGATATTCTTTCATTTTTCAGCCTTTTCAATCCAGAGTAGAATAGAAGAAAGAACGAAGACCTGGAGAAGATTAGGGAAAAGAGAGAAGAAAAGACGAATACTTTTGCTGGTTCGTTTGCTGAATCTGCTGGTAAATCTCATCTCAACTTTTCCATTTTCCCTCTTTTGTTATTTTTCTTGAGTTCTGATAGCATCTTATTTTTCTTCTTCTAAATAAAATTTAAATGTGACTTTAAAGGCCCCTTCAGCCCATCCCTAATCATTGTTCTTCTGCTTTATGCAGCATTTTGATGACAAATTTGACAAGAAGCAAAAATGGCTACATTATTTCATCCAGTAAAATTGTTTATTCCACCTTTCGATTTTAACAATTTTTAAACTCTTTCTTCAAAATCTCATTATTTTCTGCATGCCATTCATCTAATGCTTCTGGGACAAGCTCTTATTGATTTCTAAAAATTGTATTATCCACCGGGAAGTATTTAAAATGAAGAAATATTGAATAAAATCATGTCCCGATCTATTTCATGTCACAAGTTTTGAAACATGTTAAAAAAAGATCTTTTTTATGATTAGCGTCATGTTCACAGCAGCGGCTCACTGTGACTAACCCAATAGAGTTCCTGTCAGCCCCTCTCGCTACTCATTTATATTGTGTCCACCTTGACAATTCGGAGGTAACAAGGGTGTCAACTTGAGAAGTTTCCCATTTTCTTCCAATCTTTCACTTTGACAATTCTTTATGGCGTTTATGACAGCGGATAAATATATCTTTCGTTCTCGTGATAAGCCATCTGGAGCTGTATAATCTAAATGTATGACAACCATAAACTTTCTCAAAGCTCATTTTCCAAACTAGAAAGTGATTTTGTTTTCACCAATCTTTCTAATTAACGTCAAATTTTAAGTGTTATATATTGTGGCAGGCTTGAGATTGAAAACGCTTTATCATACATTATATAATAGTTTTTCTTATATATTCTTTACAAAACATCCAACTTTAATAGCATTTCAGATTTTCCCCACGTAAGTTAATCCGTTAAATAGTATTGAACTTTATATTGTCTGCAAACTTTAAAAATCAAAATTTTAAAAGCCTACACAACTTCATAAACTATTTTTGAAAATCATTATTACTTGCTTCAAAAGCTAGTCATGATTCTGAATTGGTTGTCTGTCTGTCCAATCGAATAGGCCATACAACGTTTAAAACAGCAAACTAGTACGTATTCAAGTTTGCTGGGTTTTACTTGTCATTTGATTTTCCCTCTCTTTTCCATCATTTACTCTTGTCTATTTCTATTATCCAAGTTTGGCAGATGGCTCACTCTCATTCAGATTAGACGAGAGACACAAACAGCAACAAAAACTGGATGATGTTGATGAAAGCAAGAAAAAAGACAGCTTATAATTTTCTAAAATGGAAAAAGATGGATGATTGAGTAAAAAATGAGAAGGAAGGAGAGAAGGGAAAAAAGTTTATAATGATAAGTTGAAATCATTGTTCCCACTTTTCTTGTTTGCATCATTGCTTTCCAGCTTCGTTTCCTTTTTATCTTTTTATTCATCACCTTACTTTTTTTCAGCAATACTCCTTCCTTTTTATCATTATCGTCATCTCCTCTTTCTTCTTTTCCTTTTTCCTCTTTTCTTTTTCCTTTCTTCATCTCATGTTTTTCAATAGCTTTCTTATATAAGGTCTGGTGACGATCAAAACGATGATAGTATTGACACCATAACTCCTTTTCTTTGCCTTAATATGCATATATATATACATACCCTCAGGAAAAGTACAATCCTTTCTTTTTCACGTTTTCTTTCTAGTTTGGAACTTCGTTTCAGCCTCAGTTATTCTCACAGTTGGGGAATGATGTGCGAGAGTAAAAAAGAGAGATAAATAGAAAGTAAGAGAAAATTGGCATCTTTTCTTTCTTTTTTAAAGTTTCTTTTTTCTTTCTCATCTTGTTCCTACTAGGAAGTAGCTCTTTTTTCTGAGTTTTCAACTTCTTTTATTTACTTCTGCAACCACCATCATCTACTTCATAGTCATCATCATCACTGCTACCAGCAGCCATGCATGCATTAACTAGATTTACTAGAGAAACGGATACTCTGTAGAAAATATCAAAGAAAATGTTAAAAATGACAGTGTCGTATCATTTTCCCCCATTTCCTTTGATTATCTTGCTTTAAACTAGTTGCAACATTTCATAAAAAGAATTTTACTTGATCATTCCTGGAAATTCAACGTTTATATTTGATGCAATTTGGAAAACGGGTGGAGAGGAAAGTGATTGTATTTTTTGACGACATGAATATTTAATTGGGTGTGAATGTGCATAAAAAGATGAGAACAAGGAAAGAGTGGAAATCAAAGTAGAACAAGCTTCAATCTCGCGTTTCAAACATTAACATTTAAAATACCAGCTGTTGCGAAATCTTTATTTAAGCTATGGAAAGGCATGAAAATAATTAAAATTACACTCGTAAGAAAATTTACAAATTAATTGTAGCGGTTAAAGCTAATTTCGATTAGATCTTGTCCAGATGTCGCATTAATTGAATGTCTGGAAAGTAGCCTTCTACAAAAAACTTTATTGGCTCCATCCAAAAAGAAATCTCTTCAGGTCAAATAACAGTTTAAGTGGTGGAAATTTGTTTTGTGTTGTTGTTGAAAGTAAACATTGAAAGTTGTTGGTTTCATATACAAAGAGCGAACAAAAGTTGTTTCAATTAGTTATAAAACAGATATTGAACAACACTTTTTTGGCACCCAATAAATCACCGGAATTCCCCAGCTGCAATTGACAAGGGGGTTAAAAGAAAATAAAAAAGAAAGTAACAGGGAAATGTGGAAACAAAAAAGCCTAAAAGACAAAGTAAAAAATCCTTTTCTTCCCAGAAAAACACAAAGGCAAAGAGGGAAAGCATACGTAAATGAAAGAAGTAAGGGAAAATGAAAAAAAGGTTGGAAATAAAGTCAAAGATTGAAAAGAAATTCATAAATACGTGTTTGTTAAATAACTGTAAAATAATTGAAACACGCGGGGCAAAAGAAAGATTTGGAAGGAAAACTTTGAATTTGGCAATCGTTTCAGAACAAAAAGTGGGAAACAGTGGCACCGCCAAAATAACAGAATTGCTTTGCCAATGTTTTGAACAAATTGATTTGCGTTTTTGTTAAAAAGCGAAACAAATATTAGTCACTTATGGCGCAACAAGAGAAGTTGAAGTGCAATCCCTTTGACTGCTATGCAAGCAGCTATTTTAGTTTCTCATTGTCTGCGGTATCATCAAAAAACTTACGGTTAAATTGGGATAACAAACCGTGTGATTTTTATCACGGGTACACCCTGAAGAGCCCAGTTATTGTCAATTTATGTAAAATGTGTGTAAACCTTTTCCCTGCTTCTGCATAAATTATATTCCTTGCAAAACTCCACAGTTTCCCTTCCTTAAATGGTAAATGAATTTTAATTGGAGCTTGACAATACAGAAGGGGCTTATATGAAAAGATTACATTTTTTCTTTTTTGTTTTCCCCAAAGAAACCACTAATCCTTTTCCAAATGTCTTTTGCATAAAATACTTCAAAATTGTTTTTTATTCTCTACAACAATCAATGCCATTTTATCTTAAGCTTACGCTAATACCGGAACTATATTGTACTGCACGACCGAATAGCATCCCTGCATACTTAAGTTACCAAAAGCTAATTATTTTTAAGAATGTTTTAAAGGATGTTTACCCTAGTGCCTATACTCCTTGCCAGTTTGATTCTGTGAAAAAACTTTAAAAACGCAATGAACACGTATAATTTACATGAAATCTAATTAATACTTTCCCAGAAGCTATTCTGAAATAATATTCCTGGCTTTAAAAACAAAGCATTTTTAAACAAAATATCTGGAATAAACCAACTCAATATAAAATATACTTTAAAATATATTACGGAATTTTTAAAATAATATTTTGTGCACATATTTTTTCTCTGGGTTGCTCAAGGCTTTCGCCAGTATTCTTTTGTTGCCTGTAGGCTTTACTAAGACGCAAATTAAAAAAGGCTCCCTTTTCTCTACATTTTGTTTTGTTTTTAACCATATGTATTTCATATCTCTCCTGCTTTATCTCAATTTTCAGTTGGCGTATCGTCTGTCATTCCGTCTTTATCCTTGTATGTTTCCCCAACTGGAAAAGTAGGAAAGAGGATGATGCAACTTTTTAAAGTTATTATATTGCATTGAGGATCCTCTTTGTAGCATTTTAAAAGAAGTTTAAAAAGATTTTAAAGACTCATTAGAGAGTCAAGTATGTTGCTGCTGTTATACAACGTTCCTTCTTGTTAAATGAAATGCCTTTGGAATAGATAACGTTCTCAATATGATTGTGGTATATAATTCTCTAGAATTTCTCGGGCTTCTTTCAGACACATGAAACTATCTTGTTTCCAACTCTCCGAAAACATTTCCCATCATAATCATATACATATTAGTTTTTTGAGGTACACCATTTCATAATTATGGGCTCTATTATTTCCTAATTATACTTCATGAAACTTCATGAAATCCCTTTTATTTCCCTTCTTCATTTCTTCCTTCTTTTTCTTCTCCCCTCTCCTTCCCTCCCATCCTTCTCACTTTTCTTTCTTCCTCTCACTTCACGTATTTTTTAATTGGCTTAAGATTTAAAGCCGCAATGAATGAGTTGGAAATTGGGGGAAAAGTTTCAGTCTTTTTCCTACAAGCATTCTCGAGAATCTCTACCAGCATGTCATCAACGGTGAAAGTGTGGCGTGTGGCAGCAGTAGTGCATTTTCTTATGCTACAATATGCTCAATTGGACTAACTAAACAACTTTTTCTTTTAAATGGAGTCGAAACGAAAGAGTTTACGACAAAAGTGAAGATGATGATGGTACCCGTGATAACGATTTTTCTAATAGTGTGTAGTCTCTGTTGCACGCCGTTATTGTGGTTGGTGATCGCTCTGGCAGTGCAGTGGCGCGTGAAACACTTATTTCTACAATTTGTAACTGCTTATGAGCTGTTTTAGCTCCTTACGGTAAAGTTTGAAGATCATTTCAAAAAGTTTCTTGCAGAAATGGATGCAAGATGCATATGAACTCTTGTATTCCTTCGTCAATGATAGTTTACAATGCAAGTATGTGTTGATATGTAAACTGCTTTATTAAAGATTGCTCCGTAATCGAAATTCTTCGTAAATGACGTAATCATCAGTATTTTCTCCGACAATTCTGCCCTTCTTTCTTTTTACAGTATCAAAAAAGCAATAATATCCAGTGACAAAAAAAGAATGGAATAGGTAAAAAGTACAGTTCGTCAAGCAATACAAGGCTTAGCAATGTCCCTTTTGTTTGATATTGTTGAAATAGCAACTCATGCAATTCTCCTGGTGCAGTGTCTCTGTCTCTTCTTCATCATCAGAGTAGATTGTGTTAGGAGAAGAGAGGAAAACAGAGGGGGATTCCGTTTTGCTATCTGTTTTTCCCGTAAAAAGACATGAAACTGCTGCTGTTCCCTTCGTTTTCTAAGCATATGTATGCACTAGGAGAACGGGCTGACTCGCCAAATGCACAAGACGTGAGAAATATATCAAGTGGGCTCGTTTCATGATCTATGTACATAACGAAGGATGATAAGAGAAAAGAGGATAAGAAAAAGATGGAAACTTTTGGTGTAAAATAGAACACTTGCATACTCATTCCAGCTTTCTCTTCAACACAAAATGTACAGCCATAACTAACGCTCAAGTTGCTTTTAGCTAACCTTTGTCTATTTATATCTTCCGGTGTCTTATACGTAGAAAAATATCCTTTTTAAAACATACTTTTTCGTGAATCCAAGTGAGGAAAATAACTTTTATAGTTAAGGTGGCTGAGGTTTCCTTACTTCCTTGCTTACCTAAGCAAAAAGCACTAAACCATGTTGATTTTGATGATGATTTTCATGATGATGATCAGCAAAGATCGTTTTCTACTTTTACAAACACATTTTTGGTTTTTCGTTGATTTCCCTTCGTTTTTAAACAGCACTTTCCCTGTTGTTGCTATCATCACCATCATCCACTTCCTTCCACAATCACGAAACTGTAGTGTTATAATAGTCGGTGGAATAAAGTGTAAAACATTGGTCGTCTTCATGGGAAAAGTATGGACTTACGGGGAAAATATAAAATTTTCTTATATACTTTATATACCGGCAACTCTAGTTTTTTCAGTGTTTAATGCGGTGATGGTTTTGAAAGTGGATGTGGTGAATGTGTAAAACATCTACATTCGGTTTCTTCCTTTTTCTAAAGAAAGTTAACTGAAGTTTTGAACGTTAAAACTATCAACTTGTAACTGCAACAGTAAATTTGACAGGTAGGTTGAGAAGAAAAATCATGAAAATAGTTGCTTTTTGGTCTCATTCTCTCAATTTTTTGTCTTCTGTTTTTTATATGTGCAACATCATCATCAATATCATCTTCATGGACATAGTTTAACGCGAGTAGTAGGGGTAAGGCTAGACCCAGACGTCAGTTGACCTTTGAGTTGACCTCTCTCGTTTAACAAGACTAGACCCAGACGTCAGTTGACCTTTGAGTT